>OW203766.1:18457030-18612813 GCA_934045905.1 Leuctra nigra | reverse complement strand
ATCCCTTCATCTCCGCAACAATGTCATTGCTAGCTTATCGATCGTTTCAAGACTGTGAAGTTGTCAGCACTGTGCCACGTCGTGTTACAGACTCGGGATTATCAACACCCACGTCTACCAACCTCAAGTGTTTATCATGTTTTACATCCTGAGACAGCCGTCAAGAGCACTTCTTTGGCAGAGTTTCAACACTTCTCTTCACCAGTCACATCTCATAACTTTATGCCGAGTTTAAATTTAAAATGTTATCTCGGGTCACTGCACAAGTCGCTTCGGATCGAATCGTATTCCGAATAGCAAACTTCTGAAATGAGTTATATTTAAATGTATGAAACTTGAGTGATTAAGTTGAAATGCAGGAAGCCTTCTTCAAAAGTTGGTTTTTACTTGTCGATTATTTAGCGGGTATAATTAAAAGCTCTCTACTGTGGATGAAATTGAAGTAATTGAGTAAGTGTACCATACAAAACAAGTTTTGAGGGCTTCTGTATACAATACACGGATAATATATTTTTCAAACTCGGGAAGTTTTTCCATGAATTGTTGTTTAATAACTCTTGAAAGTTCTGGACAGATATGTCTGAAATTTTCAAAAACGTCTAAAAAGTTAATCCAAAGTTAACCTTTTGAATGGTAATGGAATCAACATTCCTGAACTATTTTAGCTAATTTTCAGCAAATTAACATTTTACGAACATTTTATGCTCGTTCTGAAATATTTGTCAAGATTATTCAAAAAAACATTTGAACCAAAACCAAGCACCAATCTCTTTTCATTTGATGCATCTGCTTAAATTGTTACCTTGCCATTTTTAAGATCTATACAGCAGCTACTTTCACACATACTAATTCGCATAGGTTCACTTATAGAGTTACGCAGAGCGTTTTCCTAATTTACCAAATTGTATTTGAATACCTTTTATTATGGTTACTCAAAATTACAAAACTTAAAGAAAATTATCTCCAATAATTTTGTGTGGTAAAATAGCTATTTTTATGGCATCAATAAAGAAAGGAAGACTTATATTGATATCGTGTTGCAGGAAACCTTCGTGCAGATTCAAAGCTACATTTTAGGGTGCATAAATCTGCAATTAAACTCAATTAAAACAACCCCTTTTCCTGCAGTAAAACGTTTGTCACGAAAGATCGCCATCGTGTCTGCACCAATCAGCTGGCGTCGCGGCGGTCAGGCGTCGCCACGTGGTCGTACAGTGATTGGGTGAAGTTGTGTTGCGCCAGGGCGTAGGCAACCCGTCGCACTGCGGTGCTGTGCAGGCAGTCTATCCGTCGCTCGCGCAGGGGCACCGTGAAGTTCATGGATTACTTACCTTGGGGAATGGGGAGTACATTGTCTTAGGCGAGGAAGAGAAGTGTATTAAAAGAAGGGAGATGGAGAATTGATAGGCGATGACAGATGTTGGGAATGATGAATGGTTTCGGTAGAGAAATAAAAAATGTATAAATTGAATGCTTTATGAGATTACAAAGAATATTCTACAGTTTTTATAACGAAAAGCGACGTTCATCACAGATGAAGAAAGATAAAAATCAAATTACATCCTTATATTTTTGTATGCGTCATTTACGACAATTGAACCGGAACTCAGAGCAAAAAGAATTTACAAGGCCATGAGTTCTTCCAAAGTATTACTTTTTTCAGTATTTATAATGTATGAAATAAAATAAGTTTCTTTAGATAAACTTTTATTTGTATCCTGTATCTTCTCTTTCTAATGGCTAAGTAAATATTTCGGTTACCATGAGGATGTTGAGAAACTAAGAACAAATATAAGACTGTTTTCCAAATTTAATCGTGGATGGTTAAATTATGCCAGAATGAAACTTATCACGACTGTGTGACTATTAGTTATCAAAAGTTTCTTAAAGATAAAAAAAAATCCCGACCAACGGTAAAGTTAATCTTTTGCTTTATGAAAAGGCATTTAACTGTTTCAAGAAATTGAGCTTTTTGTATGGAAAAAATTTAAATGTGCTTTTGCAATGCAATTCAAATGTATGTGTTCCTTGTATACTCACCTTATCTAGAGGTGAAGTTCTTTGGACGAAATTTGTCCTGTAAATTAATCGACTTATTTGCATGATTTATTGTGAACTTTGTTTACGCTTTTCTTGGCACTACTCTTTCATTTACATTTCCTTCATTTATCTCAGTTTAAATCTACAACTTTCGCGTAATTTCCCATTCCATGTGATTTGTTTTTCATCAATAGATGGACATCCAAAGTTTTCTAGGACGCTCGATATTTGGCAACATTGCGATCCTTGGCTTTCTTATTGGTCGGTTTTGTGTTGACTGCAAGTTGGCGACTACCACTTCACACTCTTTCTTTGATTTGTTCAGCAGCTGTTCGAATGTTTACTTATTTCACTTGCGAATACGAACCTATTCTATGGCAGTGAGAATACCGAGTGTCAAAAATAACCCCAACGCTAATGATCACATATAGTATCTTATCTATCATTCAAGCGAGCGGACACTTGAAACTTTTGGCTCGAATCTCTGTTTTTTCTGTGTTTTCGCAATACATTTTTAAACGAAGTAACGGATCTGGCAATTTTTTTCACAAAAGATTCATTACTATCCAATGCAGACGGCTAATGAGTTCCAGCAAAATCGGTGTATTAATTTCATCGGAAACTTAATTTGTAGTCTGTGCTTATCTTTGCAATATGAAAGAAACTCAACTCTGTGTGCCAATAAAACTTGAATCGTTTGACCGATCATCACCAAATTTTGCATGGTCATTGGGACCAGCATTATAAATGTTTTTTGACAAATATGTAATGAGATTCAAGAGTAATTGACGTTTTACTGACATCTTTATGCTACATTTGAAATGTCAAAATCTACCAATCATAACATTCAATTTTTTCACTACCTCTTTGATGAACGAGTTTGATTATCTTCAAAGTGGTTCTCAAATAGATGAACATATTTGACACACATATTAATTCGCCTGCAAAGGCTCGCTTATCAACGCGTTATACTATCAACGTCATACTATCGTTATCAATGCGATAAAGAAAATAAAATCACCAAAATTCACAAATACAATAATCGGAAAGTCCAGTATGTAGTTCCTCGATATAATAACAATTACGGAAAAAATACAACAGCAGTCAAAGTACCTATGACTTTCAATAATTTGCCAGAGACCTTCCACAATTTCGATAAAATTAGTCATGACTAATTTTAAATTGACTAATTTTAAAGTTAAATTAAGCCTAAAATTGTTTTATATAACCTGAGACATATCTCTCTTTTATATTTCAATATGTTTTCTTATTTTTTTGCAGGATATTTTGTGTATTGTTTATCTTGATTCCTTTTCTTTTCAGCATAAGTTTTAGTTTAGTTTAGTTTAGTTTAGTTTAGTTTTAGTTTTATTATGAGTTTGATGATTTGATGTATATGTTTTATGTGTATTGTGTATTGTGTAGTACTCCTGCTGATAAGCTTAATTTATTTTGTAGCTTAGCAGGGCAAAGTACATAATATTTGTAAAAAAAAATAAAAAATAAAAAAAAATCAGCATTTATCCAGGCATCAAAGACTTCACGAAGAATAGAATTAGTCAAGTTTGCGAGAGTTAAAATGAAGGCAAAACCAACTAAAGAGATTTGATGTTCCATTTTCTATTTGATACGTTCGAGAAAGCACTAAATTTCCATCGTTGTTCCCTTTGATTTGGCCGATTAGGAATGCTTTTGTTCCGCAATGATTTCTCGTCGACGATCATGAGTAATGCAGGAGCGCTCAGGGGGGATCACGTTGATGATAAGCGAACACGAATGCATGCATGATTTTCAGTGTGTTTTTTTTTCTCTCCACACAAATCGATCGTTCCAAGCTGACAAAGATTAGTTCGTGTGGGCGGTTACCATCGTTCCTCCGCCGGGGTGGGGATAATTTCACGATTTTATACCCTTCCTGAACAAAGCTGTGAATATTTGATAAGTGTTATAAATTAATTCTGCGGATTGTCAGAGTTTGGCAAGAATTGAGAGAGTTTGACGAAATTCTAGCGAAGATGTTTCAATGCGAAAATTGAGACTAAACGTGATGAGCGGTTTGGAGATGTCTAATTATTTGTTAATTACATAATAAAAATTGCAGGTTTATCTCTGACAGAATGTTCACATGATCAGTCTGATTGTATATTAGCAGTCTTTTTATTTTTGCTCCGTGCCTTGTAAAATAGACGCTGGGGGCTATTCTATAACGAAAACGAAATGATTCCGGCCTGGAATAATTTCAGATCATTATGGCCGTGAAATGATTCCAGGGCAGTTATTCTATAAAAGCCCTTTCACACTGTGTTCCAAACCGTGTATGGAACCCGCGGCTGCAAACCATGGTTGGCCGCGCATGTGCAGAGACTGAATTTGGTCAACCCACGGGTTGGTTTGAAAAATAAAAATTTCTCTATTCTGATAGTTCCAACAATTTGTTGCGGTACCACGTGACGTTAACTGACCAATGGGGAGTAACCGGAACCGGAAACAGTGCTTTCTGCGCAACTCAAAGTGTCAATTGTGAACCAACCAACATCAACCCAAACAGTTGCGATGTGATAGGCTTTTGACATTTTTTGCAACAAGAGTTTCCATACGAGTAACATAGTGTGATATCCACTTAACTTTAAAAATCCAGATTCGGTCCGAATCTTATTCGGTGCAATGTTATTCCATATGGCCGTGAATCAAATTCGAGCCGAATCCGGATTTTTAAAGTTATAGAATAACTGCCCAGGCCGGAATGATTTCGTTTTCGTTATAGAAGGCCCCCCGGGGGGCAAAATCTTGAGCTTCACATGTTGAAACCGCGTACGTTTCACTGTTTGAAACGTAAAAAGTTGAAGGCTATAAGCAATTGTTGTCAACTCAACTGTTTCAAGATTTAAAAAATGCAAATGTAAATAGTTTCAAAAGTGAAAACTCAAGAATTGGCCTCGTGATTCTGCAACAAACCGTGCAAAAGTTAACTCAATCGGGAACGATTGGAGACCAAACCCATAAGCGAAGTGATGTCAAATTTAAATAGCATGTTTTTCATTGATATTCTGATGGTTGTTACTTGGCACATTTTTCTAATAATTTTTATAAAGCACCAAGCAAAAAAATGAAATGGAAATTTTTTATAACAATCTAGCAATTATTACCAAATCACAAAAATGTGCTTTTTAGTAACAACATTATTTATTTATTTATTTATTTATTTATTTATTTATTTATTTATTTATTTATTTATTTATTTATTTATTTATTTATTTATTTATTTATTTATTTATTTATTTATTTATTTATTTATTTATTCATGATTAAAATTTCAACTCATGTCGTCCGACCATTTTGTCTCCAATCGTTCCCAAAAATGTTTCTGCAGCAATCGATCGCGCTTGCACCATCTTCAAAAGATGATTTCGAATCTTTCATAAGTTTCAAATAAAAGTAGTTTTATAAATAAATCTGGGTCGAGTACCCATCAAAAGGAGATCTTATTGAATTTCGTAGCAATATTCGCTATATACCCTCAGTTCAATGCTACTTTTGGAAATAGAAAACACCAGGCGGAAGCTTCGTGCTGCAGAAAGAATATTTCATGCAAAAAGTTTACTTGTTTGTTGACTTTTATTACGATGTATGTACATTAGAAAGTTAATTGTTCAAACATGTATTGGATGATTTTTAAAATTGAACGATGGTTACTGATTTTGAAGAGTAAGTTATCAGCAATTCAATGGAAAGCTTGTCAGTTGATGAAAACTGATTGATATTCTACACAATGTTTTCTCCTCCGAGATGCTAGATAAGATTTGATAGGAAAGTGACACTAATGATGTGCATTATTGACTGAGCCCTCAGATCATTTTCCCGTACGTCAATTATTCATCACCTCCATTGATCTGATTGATGACTGCCAAAAGTCTTCATAATGATTTGACCTTGACGTCTCCATCGAAGTCTCACTTTAAGTGACAGATTATTCATGAGGTTCCCCCTCTCTTTTCGTTTTCACACTTTCAGAAAATATGTATTTCAGAATGTTTATAATTAAAACAAACAATTATATCTGTTTAGAGTTTACAGTAATTCATACAAGCTTTCTCTGGTTATTTGATTTTGAGAATGAATTAGAGCGAAAGATTTCACAAATGTGTTCTTCTGCATTTTATAATTTACTGTTCAAAGTGTAAAAATAATAATTATTAAAATTAGTAATGTATGATACTATTTTAAAATATAAATCTTAAGAGCCGTTCCAATAATATGATTTACTTTTCTTTAATTAAATCGGTTTCAAAATACTTTTCTTGGCAACGCCGGAGCAAATCATAAAATTACATTCCTTCCATATTTATATCTTCAATTAAACGATGCCAAAATATCGCGATCTGTATGTAATCATCTCATTACATCCAAGTGACATCTTTCAACCGACATTAACTCTTGTAATCAATCTCATCAAGTGTCTTCTTAATCCATTAATCCGTAGTTAAACCATCCCGGGCTAGATTACATCCAGAACCAGATCGAAAGTTCTCTTGAACCCAAAGCTAGTTCACGGGAGGGTTGGTAGAGGGGGTAACGATTCGCTGCAAGTGGGGGTAAAGAGGGGGGGACGCCGAAAAGCGCTCCCCATGCACAGCGGACACAGTTTTATAATGTTGGCAAGACCAGCCATGTTGTGTCAAGCGGGTTGTGTTCACTGGGCTGCAAGGGGCATGAAGCTCGCATTCGGAATCTCCCTCAGATGTGTTTAAGTGTTTTAAGTTCACAACGGTTATTGTATTACAAGTTATTGTGTTTGATTTTGGCGTCTGAAATGTTTAGAATGAGGTTATGTGTGTTTACGTGACAAAATTTTATTAGTGACGTGTAAACAAAGAACTTTTCAGTGGACATCATTTTATTTCCGAACGAATCTAAAGCCCAGTGTTTTGACAATAAGTTAGCGCGTTTCGAAGACTTTGTTCACATTTATATGTCTTGTGTTTGATCGATTTTCTCGCGGCTAAGTAAAAATGTTCAAGTACAAAGAAGTAGGATAAATTCTGCTTTATCACAAGACTACCGACTTTAACCCGGCTTGTATAGTTATTATATTGCCATAGAAAAAGTTATACGTGATTTTGACAATTTCGAGAGTTAAATTAATTAATCGAGTTGATCTATTGTTATTGTTGTCGAGTGATCGAAGTGTTTTAATTAAAACTAAGCTCACTGCTTTGAGCTCGAGCTCGCAAGCTTGGAAGTACTTTATTGATCGATCTGGTGCTAAAGTCAGCTGCAACGAAATTCAGAACAAATTCACGAATTTTAACTAAAATAGATTAAAATCCCTGTTGTGAGAGTCCCTTAAGATTAATTTTTAGACAATTTTTCGCTATTATTTCGACAATATCGATAATATTCTTGTGTTATCTTGAGCAATACTGAAAATACCGAAGCAATATAAAAGTTAACATCCAAGCAATAGCTACGAAGACTCCCTCATATTATCAAGAGCTTTAAGTAATAACGTCTATTATACTGTCCATAAAAAGCTCTCAAAAAGACTTAAGAATGTCCTCAATAGTATTGTGCAATTTGACCAACACGAATTCCTTCAGTAACGACACCAATAACAACACCGAAGAGGAAGACACATTTCCACCGGAGACGACGATATACCGGTAAGAAACGCCGACACCGAGATGCTCGAGTATAGTGAGCGTGGCCTTGAAGAGTTTTTTAATCGAATTTTATCAATATCTTTTACCAATGTAATTGTTAACAAAATAGAGCTTTGTACGAATATTCAGAACAGTTCAATGAAAATAATTTCATAGCTTGGAATAAGTTATTAGTTTTATTTTGTCCAACAGATGTTTAGTGCCATAATGTTACTAATTTTCGGGGACTAAACGTCTGTAGGACAAAGTAAATCTAATAAACCATTACAAGCTATGGAATTATTTTCATTGAACTGTTCTGAATACTCGTATAAAGCCTTATTTTGTTAACAATTACATTGGTAAAAGATATTGATAAAAATCGATTAAAAAAACTCTTCGAGGTCAAACTCACTACCCAGCCGTCTTAATTTAATGTTTATTCATTTGCAAATGACGCAAGAGTGTTTATTTTATCACCTGACCTTGTAACAATAACATTCGTCCTTCAGAGGAAAGTCAATAATGTGTTCATACAAAGGCGGTGGAGGTGCCGCGCTTTATGGTTTACAACTTTACAACTGCATAGTTTTGAAGTTGACTTGTTTCAGTTCGATTAGCTTGATTGTAAGTTGACGAAATTTCATGTAGAAAATAATACGTATCATCGTGTACGATTCAAGGCCTTACTTCTTTATCCAACTTTTTAACTAGTCCTGAAAATAAATGCAAATTTTATTTCCTGAATTCCATTTTACAAGAATTTTAAGAGAAAATGGATGTTAAGAAATGTCATTCAAGATTAGAAATGAAGAAGTTACATTAGGGCCCGTATTACCAAAGTTAATCTGAGCCGGATTAACTAAATATTGGATTAAATTGGCGGCACAGCCAATCAGATACCTCAAAATGACAGAAACAGTTGAATTTAATCCAAAAGTTAGTTAATCCAGCATATTTAACTTTGGTAATACCGGGCCTTAGTGTTTCGTTTTTATTTCTTTTGCAAGGTACTGTAGGCTTTGTTAAAAGGTAATGCAATATTTAAGGTTCCATAAAATCTTACCCGTTAAAAGAAGGCCCGAAATATCGGTAATTTTTTGCGAAATCGATTGTCAAGCTCTGGTGTAGAAAGACACATAAAATGCGACTCAGTAAAACATTTATAAAAAGCGAAGGTTCCCCGAGCTTTCGGTTGCCAAAACCTTTTGGATTGATTTTCCGCTCACTCCGTGAATAATAATGTAATAAAATAGTGGTGTGCAGTGGGAGAGTCAAAGAAGGCCGTGGTTGCAATCCTTGGCACGTTCTCTCATCGATTCGGTCGGGAACACATGGCAGTTTGCATGCAGTCGGCAGTGCCATGCAGATTGGCATCGCCGATTTGTCTCCGTCATTGACGCCACTGTTTCATCCGTAGCAGCTTTCTTAATGGTACTTCCGCTTGACAACTACTTTACTCATATCCGGTTTCAAAGTTTTGACCGACTTGTTTTTAGATTGTTGACAAACATTATAATGTTATTGGTGAAGTTTTCTCTATTTCCATTTAGGAACGATCTTTTTAACATAAGGATACACCAAACAATATTCAGTTTTAAATAGACAACATGGAACAAATCATTTGAGGAGCCAGTTAAAATAATGTAAAGAATGTGTCATTATTAATAAAAGGGGGGAAGTGGTCAAAGTGATTTTTATCTTTTGGCGTGCCAGCGTATTGCATACAATTAAATGTGCCTAAACTAAATAACACACATTGGTGTACATTTGGCACCACTTGTTATTGAACTTTTAATACATATTCTAGTATTTAAAGTTTTGATGAACAAGTCCTCGTAAATTACTTCACACTATGTGTATTCATTTTAGTTCAGTATAAGTATGAATTGTGCACTTGGCAAAACCAAAAGCGGTATTCGAAAGAAACAAATTGGCTGAACACGATTTGATGGCATCATCTCATGAAGTCTATGCATCTAAGTCATCTAAGTCTAGTAGGTGAGCTCTAACTTCATTGATAATGACAAGGATTGATTGTCATTACCAACACCAACAGTCAATCCGTGTCTCTCAAACACCGTTTTTAATTGTGTCAAGTGTACGTAAGGCCTATCTTACACATATCTCAATTTTTTTTTGACAAAAATGAGTTTGATATAAAAAAAAACTACATCAGATGGTAAATAGCTTGTATCTCCATTCTCCATCTAGAATAATAAGACAGAAAACCAGACTGCAACACCACCTTATCTCATTTGTGAACTGTTACAAACAGTTTCTTAGCTCTCCTGAAAAACTATGTTTTTGGAGATACTAGGTCCTGATTCTTAGCTATCGAATATTCAATCATTGGAAGGATAAATACAAAACTCCGTTTTTAATGTCTATGAGAATCTCGTTCCTTCCCAATACAAAATGTAGTATTGAGGAAAAGCTTAAATATGAATCTATTGTATGTTCTACAATTTAATTGCTACCATCCTTTGTACAGCTTTGAATGTTCTAAGACTTAAGCATAAACAACGCCCATTCATTGAATCCCCGTCTTGACTTAGATCCAACTTAAAAGTAGTTTACTGTCTCGAATAATAGAAGTTGGAGTTTCTCAAAGAAGTTTTTTCATGAGTAAAGTCTAGCACCTGGCAGTCTTCCTCATTTACCTCTACTTATAGCAAATGACAGTTGTTTTGCTTGCCTCTCTCTGTACTGCAACATTGAAAAGACTTCTAAAGTTGTTTGCTGCAACTCATCAATGATTCAAGAAGTTTAGTCAACAGAATTCTCGAAACTCGAGCTGAGAATTCGACGATGCGAGAATAAAAAGACATTGAATTATTTTCTTCTCTTGCAATACTCTACGATATTGCATATTTTAATATTTTATACGAAAGACAGAATATAAATAATGTAATAGTTGGATGAAGCAACTTTATTTATGGAGTTTCGGAAGTACAAGCACAAGGAAAATGGTCTAACACAATTTACACAAATTTAAATATATCAAATTTGTCTTTTTAAAATTTGACTTCTGGAATCATTCTGGATCTGAGAACTCAAATATTGTGTTATAAAAGGTAATTCAAATTTTAGAACAAAATGTGCCCGGCATATGCTAGAAAGTTAGCGTGTTCATTCTTAATGACGTAGGTAAACAATTCTCCATTTCGTTTGTAATTTTTTTCTCTACATTTTTGATGATCTGTATCATGATTTATTATGTTTAGTGAGACATTAAATTCTTTAAAAGATAACGTACCTACATGACAATATTGTCATATTATGTGTTTACCTATTATGTAGTACATTTGGCACATCTCCAAATGCCACATAAAATGTCTTTTCCACAATGTTCAAAGATTCATTGAAACCATTCATTCTGACATTTTCTAATTAGTGAAGCATATGACAACTCTCTAATTGAGCCTCCACATTTAAATCCCCACAGACGAAGTGAACAAAATATTCACCACCTGGAGTAACCTCTCACCCTCTGACAAGACACATATCTCTCGCGTTTTATCGCCACTCTCTCGGGATCCGCGAGATATTTCAAGCGCTCAACAGCAGCGCTCTCGCTCGTAAACCTGGCATCACTTTGCCGAATATCACGAGTTGCAGACAGGTAGCGTCGCCTTCGAATCCAGACGTTTAAGTTGCATTGATTCAGATAATAATATCGTGGGTTTCAAACAACATGCTCAAAATATCACTCTTTCAAAGAGTGAAACAAACACAGCGAACAAATACGTGATGGAGCCACTTCTGGCAGGACACTTTTTAGATACATTTTTTTTGTCTGGGGCTTAACGTCGCACTGTTCTGCAGCGAGGCTAATGGCGACGGATGGATGATTATGATGATGATGATTGGGAGATGATGGTGAAGAGTAGGTAAGGATGGAAGGTGGGAAGGAGGCGGTCGTGGCCTAATAGTAGGGTACCTTCCCAGCATTTGCCTGTCGACTGAGGGAAAAACACGAAAAAACCCCAGTCAGGAAGGACGGCCGCGGGAATCGAACCCGGGACTCCGGAATACAAGTTCAGAGCGTTAACCACTCAACCAACCTGTTCCATTTTTTTAGATACATTTTTTATTTTGAAGTTTGTGTTTCCATAGGGCAGTGAAAAAGGAGAAACAATTGAAATTTAGATTTAGTTGCAAGTTTACTTTTTCAGCCATGACTAACAACTAAAGCAAATTTAATATAATTTATTTAACAAATATCCCCGTGATAGCCTCCATTATTCCCCTTATGGCTAGTACCAAATAATCCACCAGAGGTCAGTCGTGTTCCTTATTTTCTCGAATACAAATTGCAAACGAGCCAATACAAATAGAGTCTATGAGATATTTGGATTTGTTGTTCTTTGATATGAAGCTATATCCGAGTTCTAGTTCTTATAATATCACTCATCTTTCTTGTTGTTTTAACTATATGAATGTTAAAAGAGCTAACTGAAATCTATTTCTGCATTATAAACATAACTGCATCTGTGCAAATGACGCACATGAACGAAAATTAGTCTGAGTGAATCTGCTTTTAATCAGCGTCGACTTATTTTTGCATAGTCGTGTCATTTTGAAAATACGTGAACGTAAATGAAAAGTAAATAATTTATTTAACCGTATGAAAAATGAAGAACAAACACACTCATGTTTTCGACTGTAATAAGTATATTTTATTCCACTACTTTGATAATGAATTTTCTCTGCCTTTGAGTTCAAACAAACACGCCTTGTATGCCTCTAGGGGATGAAATATCTACGCTATATTGCAAACACATTCGCGGGAATTGTGTTTGGTATTTGATGAGCCCTGGAGACACCAATTAGTTTACCATTCATCAATCTACACATGACGAGACAATTATTCTAGCCAAGCCGATGCAATCCAATCATTGGTGATTTTATTAATCACTTGAATTACACAAACAGAGGCGACCAATTACTACCTCGACAATTGTTGGTTATTTGCCAAAGAATTGTCTAATTAGTGTTTAGGAGATTGTTTGAACAACTGTTTGGCAACCAGTGATCATGTTGAACGTTGAATTTCTATCTCGGATGTTTCAAATTATTTACGTATTTTATAATTGTGTCACAATTATTTGCCTCTTCACCAAAGAAAATTTGTGTGTGCCAAAAATGAATTTAGTCTCCCAAATAACCAACGAAGTCGCAGATGACTTAATCTACTATTAGACAAAAATCTTGGCTCACTCAAATGTAGGTAATAATTAATTCAATTCGGTTCTTTAGCCTGTCTTCTAATATTAAAACATCAAAGATGGTTTGAACATAAATAGTTTGTGAAACGTGAATTGAATTGAATTTTAAATAAATTATAGTTACGTTACGAAAATATATATTGTGAACAGAAGACTAAAATTTAAAAAGTAAAAAATTCCTAAAATAGTAAAATTTCCTATCAAATCTATGTCAAATCTTTGTTAAAATCTTTTGTCAAATATTTTATAAAATCTTTTACAGAAATAGAACGTGTTTTATATGGTAAAAGATTTTACACAGCCCTATGACAGAACATTTTAACATCAAATTGTTTTGTTTTCACGGTAACATTTATTTGAAGAAAAGATTTTATAAAAGATTTTATATAAAATGTTACCGTGTAAATGGGGCTAAGTGATATTCTGTGCCTTTATCGTAATTTTCTAAAATCCACTCATTTAAAATTATACAAATTTGTAGATTTCAACAGTATAAGTAAGTTTTCTTCGGAATCGGAATTGTTTCATTTATTATAATCCCTATTATAAAGTCAAACAATCCTCCACAGTAATTTCAACAAATGCCCAAGATAATTAGTAATATTCGATCAAATTTGCCGCGCTGATAAACTCTCAATAGTTTAATCATTCGTTTAATTACTCCCTAATAATTCCATTCTTCTTGGACGTGTTAATTCCTCCACTGCAGAGAGAATAGCCTCGACGTCTGCTATTGATCGGCGTCGAAAGCGCCGGCGTCGGTCGGCGTCGCTCGTGCTGCAGGGATCAGCTCGACGCAAGTGGCGCGGCGTTGCGGCACTAGGTCAAGCGAGGTCAAACCAGGTCAGGGATGCGTGACGTGTGTGCGCCAAAGACGTAACGGTTCATAAAAATGGGTTATTTTTGTTTTGAATTAAGACGGCTGAGTAGTGAGCGTGGCCTTGAAGTGTTTTTAATCGATTTTTATCAATATCTTTTACCAATCTAATTGTTAATAAAATAAGGCTTTGTACGAGTATTCAGAACAGTTCAATGAAAATAATTTCATAGCTTTATACGGTTTATTAGTTTCATTTTGTCCTACAGACGTTTATAAGTGCCCTAAAATTAGTAAAATTACGGCACTAAACGTCTGTAGGACGAAATAAAACTAATAACTCATTCCAAACTATGAAATTATTTTCATTGAACTGTTTTGAAGACTCGTACAAAGTCTTATTTTATTAACAATTACATTGGTAAAAGATATTGATAAAAATCGAGTAAATACACTTCAAAGCCACGCTCACTACTCAGCCCTCTTAATGTACTCGGTTTGCAAAAGGATCCATATTTTCGGCATATTATTCGTTTTTTCTTCCCTAGAAATAAAACAACACAATTGGGAGACATTCAAAATGACGAATTATTATTTTTATTGTAGGTACTATTTATTCTTACTTCTTATTATAACTTTATATTCATAACTTATAACTTATAACTATCATAACTTATATAATTTTAAACCATATAAATTTGAGCTAACTTTTCGCGTAAAAATAAGAAACTCGCTTCAAAAACTAAACTTTTAGTTAATATACCTAGGTAAGGACTATACCTAGGTTATATTTACTTTATAATGTATTTTGTTTGATATTTTGATAACCTTTTTTTTGTCATGCAGTCCATCTATCATTCATTTCATATTCGGTCTGTAGAACGCAGATCGTACCTACATGTACAATTTTTGGTAAATATAAATTAAAATTGAAATAAAAATTAAATGTGTTAACAATATATATTTTTTTCTTCAAATGCATTTAATAAAATATATACAAGTTTAAGACAGACCAAACCAGTTCTATTATACGGATCGTACAAAGAAGACTGGCGTCGTTTTTAATCGCTACTGAAGGCCAGACTTTTCCACTTGAATTCGTTTTTAGAACTTATATGCAATGAAACAAGGCTAATGATATGCACGGCCGTGTAAATAACATGGACTCAAGATAATAAATAAAGCCTAGGAATACCTTACTTAAAAAAAAAAGAATTCTGTTGTACGGTTACTGTAAATTCTTGAGCTTCAAGTGCAAATCATGGTATACCACGATCAGGACCGCCAGCCCCTGGAAGTCACTGGCCCGAAGTGTGTACTGAGTCTATTGTCGTGGTTATTAAGGGTGTAATCCGAATGAAAAAGCACTACAAGTACTCGTGTACGAGAGGGTATCGGCAAAGGACTTACTGAAGTCCTTGACTTACAAACTTAAGTGTGGGAGGCTTCATTGACTTTCGCTGAAGCAATGTTGAAATAAATCAACTGTAATTTAATTGTATTCATATAAAATCGAGTACAATAAAATAATTGTAATAAATTGAAAGTTAATTAAACGATAAATTAGTGTTTATCAATATGATAAGATAAATACGTTATATTTTATTGTAATCGAGAAGTAAATAAGGAAAACATTGTATCATTAATTCCGGCATGTGAAAGATCTGTTGTGAAAGAGGATTCAGAATTATTGGGGGATTAAGTGGGGTTTGATGATAAGTCGCTGAAATTAATTCGAAACTAAAGAGAGACAGACGCTTAAGTTCAGCTTGAAGACAATTAGCGCACCTTGAAATATGTATTTATGCCGAATCATATTCGAATTCAAGTAATTATACAAATGTTATGTATTGAATTTATATTTGTATCATTAAGGGTCGGTCTTTCAATACTCTGTTAAAGTCTCAATTCGCTGTTAACAGTTAGTTAGTACAATACTCTGTCATTCAATTGGTTGTTGCCATGACAATACAGTCCTAATCAACCGCTTAAAAGTTAGCAGAGTATTGAAAGACCGGCCCTAAATGATAAACCAGATTTTAATTAGCTGTTTTTATTGAAATTGAAGTACTGCAGTCTAATTGTTTTAGAATAAGTACGTACTTACATTTCAATAAAAGCAGCTCATTTAAATTTTCAATCGTACAAGGCCTTAAATTCATAATCCAAAGGTGCTTGACTTGAAGGACAGTTGCTTCGAATTAAACTTACACATAAACTTATTGTCATCGGTTTCATTATCAGGTTATCCACGAGTCACCGCTTGGTCATGACAAACTTGACCCTCTGTTCCCCCGACGACTCCAGCTGACTTGGAATACAAATCTCCCGATCGATGACGAGGACATGCAGACAATTAGTCGCCGTGCCGTCCCACATGTATCGACGACGATCATCAGGACACGAGACACCGCTTGGTCATGACAAACTTGACCCTCTGTTCCCCCGACGACTCCAGCTGACTTGGAATACAAATCTCCCGATCGATGACGAGGACATGCAGACAATTAGTCGCCGTGCCGTCCCACATGTATCGACGACGATCATCAGGACACGAGACACCGCTTGGTCATGACAAACTTGACCCTCTGTTCCCCCGACGACTCCAGCTGACTTGGAATACAAATCTCCCGATCGATGACGAGGACATGCAGACAATTAGTCGCCGTGCCGTCCCACATGAATCGACGACGATCATCAGGACACGAGACACCGCTTGGTCATGACAAACTTGACCCTCTGTTCCCCACGACGACTCCAGCTGACTTGGAATACAAATCTCCCGATCGATGACGAGGACATGCAGACAATTAGTCGCCGTGCCGTCCCACATGTATCGACGACGATCATCAGGACACGAGACACCGCTTGGTCATGACAAACTTGACCCTCTGTTCCCACGACGACTCCAGCTGACTTGGAATACAAATCTCCCGATCGATGACGAGGACATGCAGACAATTAGTCGCCGTGCCGTCCCACATGTATCGACGACGATCATCAGGACACGAGACACCGCTTGGTCATGACAAACTTGACCCTCTGTTCCCCCCGACGACTCCAGCTGACTTATCGATGACGAGCACATGCAGACAATTAGTCGCCGTGCCCGTTCCACATGTATCGACGACGAGACGATGGGCTATTTCGAACCCGCGTGGTCCCAGGGGTCCCCCCGCTGGTGACACGCGAGATGTTGTTGCCAAGACGACGAGAATACATGAGAGTGAGAGATTTCGCCCCGTGATCGGGAGGCTGGCGACGGAACGCACGCGATCGCCCCGCTAGATCGGCGTCGGGAATAACTTGGGAAGTTAGTTTCACGTGTTTGTTTTGCGTTTCATCTGAATTTTAATTAGAATGTGTTCTATCTTGAATCATTTACTCTATTCAATTATGTGAAATGTGAACCGATAAGCACTACTATTTGATTTAACCGCGTGAAAGTATATTACGTAGTGATTTTCATTTGTTGTTAAATCTCTGTTTTTCTGTCAGCGTATTGGTAGGTATAGACTTGGTGACGAATAAAGCTTGGTGTTAAACAATATTGCCATCATATTTTTATGTATATTAAAGATTCACTGTAATAAATGTTTTAAGATAACTGAGGTAATATTTAAAATGTCAATTTTGACGGTAGAATAATAATGTTAAGTATGCGTAGTATAATGATTTAGACCACAAATATCGTCTCATTTAGTAAAAATGCGCAGTTATGCAAACAAGGAAGTAAGAAAGAAAGGATGGAAGAAGAAAGTGTTTAGAAAGTTTAAAAGCATCAGGAAGGAGGAGATCCAAAAACAGAAATTCACAAATGGTGACATAACTGAGATTTTGTTTATCAATGGTAAAGAATAAACTGAGTTGGAAGTAACATTTTTATCGTAGTACTTAAATTAATTATAATGTTTATTTAGTTTTATTGTGTCTGCAAAGTCAACTAAATTAATATTCAAAATGAGAAATCCACAAATGGTGACAGATGTGGGATTTCTAAAAATATATAAAATTAAGCTCAATTCGCAGAAATAACCTTGTTTTGTCATGGTACTTAAAATAATTATGGTGTTTGTTGTTGTATTGTGTCAACTCCGAAGGTTTTATTGTGGTCACACTGAATGTCCAAGATTGCCTGATAGCAGTATTGACCCGTGTTGATTTTCTCTGTTCAGTTGTCGAGCTCCGATCGCCAGCCTGGACTGCATGGAGGAGTTTAGCAGCGGGGACCATTCCGTCGTCCAGACCAAGGAGCAGCTCCTTCTGCAGAGTCAGCACACGCCACTCGGCAGCCATGTTGTGAGTCGTCAGTCGTCAGTCACGCCGGGGCTGCGGTACAGAAACCTCGGCAAGAGCGGGCTCAGGATCTCTAATGTAGGCCTAGGTAAGAAGTCTTCATCTCTAGTTGTAAACGGGTCTTTGTAGGCGTACAAGAAAGACTTAGATCAGGGGTCGGCAACCTTTATTGGTGAAGGAGCCAATTTTCCAAAAATTAATAAATTAGACAATAATGGGAGCCTCAGTAGAGGCAATCAAATATAATACACCGAAAATAATACATTGAATTACTAGTTTATTTTGATATTAAGACGAAGCCCCTCCCCCCCCCCCATTGTTGCCCCTCAGGGCGTTTTTTAAAAAGATATTTAACATTTTAAAATTGATTCTGGGACTCTAAAATGAATAAATAAATCAATAACCTTCCAATTGTTGCCCCGCATGGCGTTTTTTAGAATTTCAATAATTTAAAAGTGATTCTGGGACTCTAAAATGAACCAACTTAGTCAAATAACATTCCAATTTTTGCCCCGCAGGGCGTTTTTATTTCAAATTTAAACATTTTTGATTCCAGATTTTTATTTAAATTATAAAGAGCCATTCAAGAACCACCAAGAAGCCGTAGGTTGCCAACCTCTGACCAAAGATAATTCTCTGACTTAGATCAATTAAAAATTCAGAAAATATGACATAAGAATGCACAAGTGGTAGCAGATCTAGAGTTTCTAAACATAGTTACGAATAAGCTTAATTCAAAGCGAAGCCGTTGTTTTGTCGTGTTATCATTGACATCACGTCTGTGTTGGTATTCGTGACTCCTAACGCTGCAGCACTGAAAGTTTTCGACGATGTCGAAGGTCGCACTTCTTTACCAGATTCGGGCTTTATGAAGACATGTTATTCATTCTGTTTTGCGATCAGATCATATTTACATATTCAACATACAACCCCATCCGAAGCATATTGTCGTACTGTGTCAGGTTTACCTGCAATCTGGTAAAATGTAACACGATCTCAGCCGGACGCGTGGAGAATTTGACCTTGGTCTATAGGTAACAATGAGGCGGCGTGCTATGTCAGTATACATTGACGACAGACTTTCAAATCCCAAACAAAGAATTGTGTGTCAATGGTGGAAGTTCTCTGTTATTGTGAACCTGTGTGTAGACGTCGGCGAGGATGGAGTAGAGCGATGCGGGTGCAGCGTAGACGTCCTCGTCCTTCGTTCCTCGTTCCTCGTTACTCGTTCCTCGTTCCGGAGTGGAGGCGAGCGATGTGTTCATCTCCCGGATTTTAACTTTACATTAAGTGTATTTTTAAATAAACGAAGATACTGTACTGGGTATAATGATTTAATAAAAGCTACTCTGTAGGAACGACACACTGCAGCGTGCACCTGCCGAAGGAAGAAGAAGGACCCTCGAAATATTGTGTCTAGGTTTTATTTGGTTGACTGGTGTCGTTCCTTTAGAGTAGTTTTTATTAAAACATTAAGTTTATTTCGTTGCCAAATAAATACAGTGTACGAATTGGTGCGGGTCTCTGAAATCCACGCTGCGTCTGTTGCCAAAACCATCGTCGCCCAATACAATTTCCCACTTCCATTCGCCAGGTGAGGTTTGTCAATGGCGTCATCGAAATACGTGTGGAGGCGGAGACGTCAATGACATCGCCCTCTACATGTCCCCTTGTCCTCGGCAGGTACATGGGTGACGTTTGCCAATGGCGTGAGCGAGGAGCAGGCGGTGGTGAGTGTCATGACATCGCCCTCTACATGTCCCCTTGTCCTCGGCAGGTACATGGGTGACGTTTGCCAATGGCGTGAGCGAAGAGCAGGCGGAGGCGGTGTTGGTGCTCGCCTATGAAAGCGGCATCAACTTCTTCGACTTGTCGGAGGCGCACTCCGGTCCTCGTGCGGAACTGGAGCTCGGCCGGATCCTCCAGAGACGCGCCTGGAAGCGGAGTTCTTATGTCGTCGCCACGAAGATCTTCTGGAATGCAAAGTGAGTCATGATTGCTGTTCTTTGGAAGAGCTTTTTTGTGTTTAAGCTGTGCAATATATTCTAATTCTATGTCATAAATTTGTTTTAGTTTGAAAAACTTCAATCCAGAAATGCACAACTTCCAATGTTCTTGGAGGTCGTAATAAACTAAACATTGAAACATGGTACATTGGACGTTCATTCGAATATGGTGCAATGAGCAATATACTTATTCTTCCATTGTATTGACCTCAATTTTAATGAATAAATTATGTTTTAATTAAAATAACCATGTTCGTCAATAAATATCGGAATAATTTTGAATCAGCTGGAACTCCGAAGTATAAACTCGGTGAATTATGCATAAACCGAATCGAAGTCCGGACTCGAAGAAACTGGAGATCAATAAAATGCAGATCTTCAAATATTCGGCCGAATATTTAATGAAATAACGTTCATGCTCAAATCTAGCCAAAGGCGATATGCACAAATGAAATTCCACTGCGTCCAGTTCAATTCTCCCACAAGAATGTTTGTGTGGTGTAAACATCAAACAAGAATATGCAGGTGTTGTGTCAATAACGATTGTGTTCTGCCGTGTACATAATGACGTGTGTACCGACGTGTGTGGAGGTCCGAGGAGCGTGGGTTGTCGCGTAAACACATCATCGAGTCTGTCAAGGCGACGCTCGCCCGCCTCCAGCTCGGCCACGTCGACGTCGTCATCATCCACAAGGCCGACCCCATGTGTCCGATGTCGTGTAGATAATGCCGCGTCTGTTACAGGTCCGAGGAGCGTGGGTTGTCGCGCAAACACATCATCGAGTCCGTCAAGGCGACGCTCGCCCGCCTCCAGCTCGGCTACGTCGACGTCGTCATCATCCACAAGGCCGACCCCATGTGTCCGATGTCGTGTAGATAATGCCGCGTCTGTTACAGGTCCGAGGAGCGTGGGTTGTCGCGCAAACACATCATCGAGTCCGTCAAGGCGACGCTCGCCCGCCTCCAGCTCGGCTACGTCGACGTCGTCATCATCCACAAGGCCGACCCCATGTGTCCGATGGAAGGTGAGGATCGTCGATACTCATCATTGAGTCTGGCCATTCTCACGTGACGCAGTGGCGCAACTACTGGGGGGCTGGGGCGGCAAAATGCCAGGGGCCCAGGCACTAGGGGGGCACCACGGGCACTTTTCAAAAAAAGCAGAATTTTATTAGTTTTCCAAATTAATATTTCCGAATGTTTTTATTTTACTCAACGGTTATACATTGCTTCCAAAGTAGAGTAATAATTTGTAGGTATGTTGTGTGAAACTTTCTGACTGAATCTATTACGGCTTATGTTTGAAATTTTGTGGCTTATTTTATGTCAAATTATGTAAAGTGTAGTGCTTGGCGGCAGTATCGGTGAAATGATTTCACGAATTTTTATTGCGAACATGTTTTAACAACGTTTTGCTAGACCCTTAGATCTCAATACGTTTAGGTGAGAAGGTGCTTCGCAGTCTCTGTACAAATATTGTTTTTGCACAGTATTCAAGATACTCAAATATAACTAATATATATTTGGGTGGGGGGGGGGGGGGGGGGGGGGGCACCAAAAGAATATTTTGCCAGGGGCCCATCAATCTCTAGTTACGCCACTGACGCGACGCTGATTATTTTCCGATAAACATTAAAAATATTGCTTCATTTCCGTTACTTATTCATTCTCGCAATGCTGTCAACATAAATGAACATGAACGAACATTGCAGGATGCAGGTGATTCTATGCGGCAAAGTTTCACAGTTTCGACACATAATACGTATTCATATTTCTTGCACACGTCGCTTGTATTATTGATCGTTCAGAACGGGTTGTACAATGGAAGTTCAAATACCTTCTTAGTATCGACTGTACCTCGATGGAAAACCGATGATAATACCAATATCATAAAATCCAATTACTTTGGAACCCAAAACATTGCTATATAATATTATGCTAGTTAGTTTGTTTAGCGATATCTTTAATCAACACATAACATTTCAATTAAAATTATTGGTTACAATTTTGAGGATCACCTCAAAGTCTAGAGATATAGCAAGCCAATTTATTTATCCCAATATATGTAATTGTATTGGTTCTGAAGAAATGACGGCATTTCGGAAAATTAATCTTTGTATTTCAACTCATGGTACGGAAGCCCAATTTCTTGAATTTGCTTTACACACTTTTGAAATGATGAAATCAAGCTGACCGATGTCAACAAATGCAGTTTATTGAAGTATTTTCTTACACAATGATTCACCATTACAAATATGATTGGGTTAAGGCAGAATTATTTTTGTAGCTCAGCTAAAGAAATATTTAAGGGGGCTCATCCGATCGAATATTCCAAAATATTTATTTTTTGAAATTACCATAATAAATTACCTTTTCCAACATTTCAACTATTTTTAAGTATAAAATAATCATAAAATGTAATTTAACTTGCAACTCCTGTCTTAAAGCGAGGTTTCAATTTATTGCTTTCCGAGAATGAACAAACCTTGAACACAGGAGGTATAGGGAAATCATTTTGTTTTTGGTTTATAACTTTTAAAATAGCTCACGTTACTATTGTTTTCCATTTTTTCCCTAATAGATTGTCCAACTATCTATCTAGAAATCAGTTTTTTGAAAAAAACCCGTTAAACCTCAGTAAAATTCAAAACTAAAAAATAGCATGGAAATCGTCATGATTTTAATGGCCTAGGTAAGACAACATGTTAAAAATAGAAATTTAAAATTAAAATATTTCAAAATCTAGACACGAGAAGTTGTTTATATTTCACAGTATCGTGTAAACAGTGATTATTGACATCTCTGCCAAAAATAAGCTCATTTGGAAGATGTGACTTAACAATTGTGCTACCTTAAGAGGACGTATCTCTGAGGTACAGATCTTGTTCTAAATGCTGATCTGTTATTGCACAGAGGTTGTCCGTGCCATGAACTACGTCATCAACCAGGGCTGGGTGATGTACTGGGGGACAGCGCGCTGGCAGACTGTCGAGGTGATGGAGGCGTATTCCAACTGTCGACAGTTCAACTGCGTGACGCCCATCTGCGAGCAAGCCGAGTACCACATGTTCTGTCGCGACAAGACGGAGCTCTATATGCCGGAGCTCTACAACAAGATAGGTAAATGACGGAGCTCTATATGTCGGAACTCTACAACAAGATAGGTAAATAACGGGGCTCTACATGCCGGAACTTTACAACAAGATAGGTAAATGACGGAGCTCTACATGCCGGAACTCTACAACAAGATAGGAAAATGACGGAGCTCTACATGCCGGAACTCTACAACAAGATAGGTAAATGACGGGGCTCTACATGCCGGAGCTCTACAACAAGATAGGTAAATGACGGAGCTCTACATGCCGGAACTCTACAACAAGATAGGTAAATGACGGAGCTCTACATGCCGGAACTCTACAACAAGATAGGTAAATGACGGAGCTCTACATGCCGGAACTCTACAACAAGATAGGTAAATGACGGAGCTCTACATGCCGGAGCTCTACAACAAGATAGGTAAATGACGGGGCTCTACATGCCGGAGCTCTATAACAAGATAGGTAAATGACAAGGCTCTACATGCCGAAACTCGACAACAAGATAGGTAAATGACGGGGCTCTACATGTCGGAACTCTACAACAAGATAGGTAAATGACGGGGCTCTATATGTCGGAACTCTACAACAAGATAGGTAAATGACGGAACTCTACATGCCGGAACCCGACAACAAGATAGGTAAATGACGGAGCTCTACATGCCGGAACTCTACAACAAGATAGGTAAATGACGGAGCTCTACATGCCGGAACTCTACAATAAGGTAAATGACGGAGCTCTACTTGCCGGAACTCTACAACAAGATAGGTAAATAACGGGGCTCTACATGCCGGAACTTTACAACAAGATAGGTAAATGACGGAGCTCTACATGCCGGAACTCTACAAGAAGATAGGTAAATGACGGGGCTCTACATGCCGGAACTCTACAACAAGATAGGTAAATGACGGGGCTCTACATGCCGGAGCTCTACAACAAGATAGGTAAATGACGGAGCTCTACATGCCGGAACTCTACAATAAGGTAAATGACGGAGCTCTACATGCCGGAACTCTACAATAAGGTAAATGACGGAGCTCTACATGTCGGAACTCTACAACAAGATAGGTAAATGACGGGGCTCTACATGCCGGAGCTCTACAACAAGATAGGTAAATGACGGAGCTCTACATGCCGGAACTCTACAATAAGGTAAATGACGGAGCTCTACTTGCCGGAACTCTACAACAAGATAGGTAAATGACGGGGCTCAACATGCCGGAACTCTACAACAAGATAGGTAAATGACGGGGCTCTACATGCCGGAACTCTACAACAAGAAAGGTAAATGACGGGGCTCTACATGCCGGAGCTCTACAACAAGAAAGGTAAATGACGGGGCTCTACATGCCGGAGCTCTACAACAAGATAGGTAAATGACGGGGCTCTACATGCCGGAACTCTACAACAAGAAAGGTAAATGACGGGGCTCTACATGCCGGAGCTCTACAACAAGATAGGTAAATGACGGAGCTCTACATGCCGGAACTCTACAACAAGAAAGGTAAATGACGGGGCTCTACATGCCGGAACTCTACAACAAGATAGGTAAATGACGGGGCTCTACATGTCGGAACTCTACAACAAGATAGGTAAATGACGGAGCTCTACTTGCCGGAACTCTACAACAAGATAGGTAAATGACGGGGCTCTACATGTCGGAACTCTACAACAAGATAGGTAAATGACGGGGCTCTACATGTCGGAACTCTACAACAAGATAGGTAAATGACGGAGCTCTACTTGCCGGAACTCTACAACAAGATAATGGCTCTACATGCCGAAACTCCACACATTTTGCAAATGTTTGTCACAAAGAAGAATGAGATAATAATATAAATTTAGTGAATTGTGGGGCTAATTTGGTCGAAAGCGTGGGCCTTTGAATGTTGGGATGTTGGGCTAGGCTAAATGTCGACGTTCCAAACAGAAATTGCAGAAAAGCAGATGTTCCAAATCGTCACGGAACAGGTTTGGCTCAGAGGTAGCGCTCTGAACTTGTATTCCGGAGGTCCAGGGTTCGATTCCCGTGGCCGGCTTCCCAAATGCTGGGAACTTACTAATAGGCCATGACCGCCTCCTTACCAGCTTCAATCCTTACATACTCTTCATCATCATCTCTCAATCAACATCATAATCATTCATCCGTCGCCATTAGCCTTGATGCAGAACAATTCGACGTTAAACAATACAAAAGAAATCGTCGTTACCGTCTTCCTTCTAACCAATGTGTCTATACAACATCTTTCTGCAACATGTATTATATGCGCTACAACTCTCCTTGTTTGTACAGGAGTCGGCCTGATGGCGTGGTCGCCGATCACCATGGGTCTGGTGTCCGGCAAGCACGAAGAGGGCGGCATGGTGCCGTTGTTCGCGCGCTCCTCGTTCAAGGTAACATCGCCCACTACATGTATATTGTGCTGTCCACGTCGCCCACTACTTGGCGATTGTGCTGTCCACATCGCCCACTACATGTCTGTTGTGCTGTCCACGTCGCCCACTACATGTCTGTTGTGCTGTCCACGTCGCCCACTACATGTCTGTTGTGCTGTCCACGTCGCCCACTACGTGACTAATGTTTGTTGTCGTTACAGAACAAGTACTCGTCGTTCAGCTGGACGGAGGATGAGCGAGCAGCGGCGAACAAGGAGGTAAGAGTGGGCAGTAGTGTGGGGGTTAGTAGAGGACAACATTAGTTGTTTTTACTCACTTCAGACTTTGCACAGATGTGGTCGAGTGCAGCAAATAAAACAACTTAGTATTCAAGTATTTAGTATTCCGTATATTATTAATTTTAAAACAAATATCTCAATTACTTTCTTTACGAGTAGTTAAATAATACAACTTTTATGTTAAAAGTTACGAAGGAAAAACATTTTGAAGTGACATTTTCTTTGTCAGTCTGTCTGAAGAACATGTTGAATAAATCAGGGTGCTTTTTTGTTGCTGAAGTAAACTCACATTACATTTCAATAAAATCCAACTATGAGCTCGTATAGAGCTTCATCCATCTAGTAGGGTAATGTTGTCGGTATTGGACTTGCGTCATAATTTGACTGTGTTTATGTTTTTCAACTGATCAGTCGTGGGTACTGCTAGGACTTAACTCATCTTTCTAACCTCTAACATCTTGAACGTGTTGTTCTAACATTAAACGCCACAATATTCAGCAGAGAAATAAGATGATCTGTTCATTAAATCGCTGGTCCAATATAGGCAAACGCACCCTAATTAGTTTTAGAGAGGCCTGCCGACTTTGTCATTGGTTGAAACTCGAGTTCTGACCATGCGTCACTTGCAGGGCTACACCTGGCTGAAGGAGCGCCTGCAGCCCGAGGACGAGCTGCGCCGACAGCAGGACAAGCTGCGCGAGATTGCGCAGCTGGCGGACAAGATGGGCTGCACCATCTCGCAGCTCGTGATCGCGTGGTGTCTCAAGAACGAGAGCGTCCAGTGTCTGCTGCTCGGCGCCTCCACGGTGGAGCAGCTCTACGAGAACATACAGAGTTTACAGGTGAGATGTGTCTTATTTATTACACTTACCACGATGTAGAAAAAGGGAAGCCATCTTTAAAATATTAGGTGGAAACTCTTCGAGTCTTTCCGCGATATCAGTTCCAATAGCCCGAATATCAAGGTCTGTAGATGCCCATCGCGCAACACTCACTAGCGCTAGGGCTCAAGTTGCGAACTAGCGATGCATTCTAAAACATTCTAATGCACATTAAAACACTCTTAAAACATTCAAAAGATTCTTAAAACATTCTTAAAACATTCTTAAAACATTAAAACTAGTCAATCGATAGACCTTGATTACTTTAGTTCCTCAATAAAGCGCTAGTGATTTATATACGCGGGCGGCGTGGTTTATGCATCAACTTCTACGGTTTTCAAATGTGATTCAGCGAAGAGTTTCCTCCTTATATTTTAAAGATGGCGTAACTTTTTCTTCATCGTGCACTTAAATTCACTTGAGTCTCACTTTTACAAAGCTACAAACCGAACACGTTTCTCAAATACCTGCAAATATTATTATTATTATTAAGCCTATATTCTCAACGGAGCCGAGGCTCCACTAGTGAGAATGTAATAGAGAAGGGAGGAGAGGAAACCCGGTACCGGCATGTAGCCTACTCCTGACGAAAGATACCAAGGGGACCAACGGCTTAACGTCCCTTCCGAAGGACGGTGTGACATTCACAGCACAGGCCTCCACAACCCGCGCCGTCGAGAGACTGATAACAGGTGGAGGGAGGTCGTCACACTAACCCCCAAACACCCCAGTCTCTCTGGCCCAACGACAGCAACCTGGCAAGGCAGAGTTGAATGGTCACCCATCCAATCGCTGACCGCGCTCAATGTTGCTTAACCTCGGTGATCTAACGAGAACCGAGGTATCCAACACACCAGCCGTTGGGTGCTAGTAGTTCCAGCTGTCGCCTACAGAAGCTCTCTGTAACCTGCCACTTCCAAAGGGTCGAACATGGAAGAAAGAAACAACTGCTTTACCGTATTTAACTAGAAGTACCGCCCGCAGAGCTAATGACTGCCAATGGATATCTATTCTTCGTAGACTGAAGACAAAAATCAATATCAACGGAAAGGAAGAGAGTGTTTGAGTTTTCTTCTTGCTCTAACACCTCTTGCTTCTTCTTGACAACTCTTGTTGTGTCACCGAAGCTGTAGGTTGTAGTTTTTGTATCGATAATGAATTATGTAATGAAATGGTTTGTAATATATTAACCTATAATTAATTCAAAGGAAACGATAAGACGAATATTTCATATATTTGAGGCCTGGGGAAACAAAGGAGAAACGCACTGTTCTTTAAAGTGATTTTCCCACTAAATAATTTAAAAAAATCAGATAGTAACGACCCATTACAGCCTATAATCGAATCGACTAAATATTGCCGCACCCTGGAGTACTTTTTGACTTCTGGTGCGTCCTCAAAGTGTTAAATACGATTATTTTAGTAAAAATATCGTATTTAACACTTTGAGGTCGTACCAGAGGTAATAATGAACTCCAGTGTTCGGCATTATTTAGTCTATTAGGCTGTTATGGGTCGTTACTATCTGATTTTTTAAAATTATTTAGTGGGAAGATTTAGTGGGACGAACATTGCGATTCACGTTCGCTTCCGTTTGCCTCTTAGGCCTACTGTAAGCCCGTTTTTGTGTTTACTATGTAAAATTGGATAAAACATAAAAAACAGTTCTTCTTCGCCGAGTGGATATTTGTGTTAACATGAGCATGTTCCCATGTCAGCTGGTGCCCAAGCTGAACACCAACATGATGAACGAGCTGGAGCGCATCCTGGACAACAAGCCGACGCGACCGCCCATGGTGTCGACCTTTATATGTGTGTTAACATGAGCATGTTCCCATGTCAGCTGGTGCCGAAGCTGAACACCAACATGATGAACGAGCTGGAGCGCATCCTGGACAACAAGCCGACGCGACCGCCCATGGTGTCGACCTTTATATGTGTGTTAACATGAGCATGTTCCCATGTCAGCTGGTGCCGAAGCTGAACACCAACATGATGGACGAGCTGGAGCGCATCCTGGACAACAAGCCGACGCGACCGCCCATGGTGTCGACCTTTATATGTGTGTTAACATGAGCATGTTCCCATGTCAGCTGGTGCCCAAGCTGAACACCAACATGTTGAACGAGCTGGAGCGCATCCTGGAACACAAGCCGACGCGACCACCCATGGTGTCGACCTTTATATGTGTGTTAACATGAGCATGTTCCCATGTCAGCTGGTGCCCAAGCTGAACACCAACATGATGAACGAGCTGGAGCGCATCCTGGACAACAAGCCGACGCGACCGCCCATGGTGTCGACCTTTATATGTGTGTTAACATGAGCATGTTCCCATGTCAGCTGGTGCCCAAGCTGAACACCAACATGATGAACGAGCTGGAGCGCATCCTGGACAACAAGCCGACGCGACCGCCCATGGTGTCGACCTTTATATGTGTGTTAACATGAGCATGTTCCCATGTCAGCTGGTGCCCAAGCTGAACACCAACATGATGAACGAGCTGGAGCGCATCCTGGACAACAAGCCGACGCGACCGCCCATGGTGTCGACCTTTATATGTGTGTTAACATGAGCATGTTCCCATGTCAGCTGGTGCCCAAGCTGAACACCAACATGATGAACGAGCTGGAGCGCATCCTGGACAACAAGCCGACGCGACCGCCCATGGTGTCGACCTTTATATGTGTGTTAACATGAGCATGTTCCCATGTCAGCTGGTGCCGAAGCTGAACACCAACATGATGAACGAGCTGGAGCGCATCCTGGACAACAAGCCGACGCGACCGCCCATGGTGTCGACCTTTATATGTGTGTTAACATGAGCATGTTCCCATGTCAGCTGGTGCCGAAGCTGAACACCAACATGATGGACGAGCTGGAGCGCATCCTGGACAACAAGCCGACGCGACCGCCCATGGTGTCGACCTTTATATGTGTGTTAACATGAGCATGTTCCCATGTCAGCTGGTGCCCAAGCTGAACACCAACATGTTGAACGAGCTGGAGCGCATCCTGGAACACAAGCCGACGCGACCACCCATGGTGTCGACCTTTATATGTGTGTTAACATGAGCATGTTCCCATGTCAGCTGGTGCCCAAGCTGAACACCAACATGATGAACGAGCTGGAGCGCATCCTGGACAACAAGCCGACGCGACCGCCCATGGTGTCGACCTTTATATGTGTGTTAACATGAGCATGTTCCCATGTCAGCTGGTGCCCAAGCTGAACACCAACATGATGAACGAGCTGGAGCGCATCCTGGACAACAAGCCGACGCGACCGCCCATGGTGTCGACCTTTATATGTGTGTTAACATGAGCATGTTCCCATGTCAGCTGGTGCCCAAGCTGAACACCAACATGATGAACGAGCTGGAGCGCATCCTGGACAACAAGCCGACGCGACCGCCCATGGTGTCGACCTTTATATGTGTGTTAACATGAGCATGTTCCCATGTCAGCTGGTGCCGAAGCTGAACACCAACATGATGAACGAGCTGGAGCGCATCCTGGACAACAAGCCGACGCGACCGCCCATGGTGTCGACCTTTATATGTGTGTTAACATGAGCATGTTCCCATGTCAGCTGGTGCCCAAGCTGAACACCAACATGATGAAGGAGCTGGAGCGCATCCTGGACAACAAGCCGACGCGACCGCCCATGGTGTCGACCTTTATATGTGTGTTAACATGAGCATGTTCCCATGTCAGCTGGTGCCATAGCTGAACACCAACATGATGAACGAGCTGGAGCGCATCCTGGACAACAAGCCGACGCGACCGCCCATGGTGTCGACCTTTATATGTGTGTTAATATGAGCATGTTCCCATGTCAGCTGGTGCCGAAGCTGAACACCAACATGATGAACGAGCTGGAGCGCATCCTGGACAACAAGCCGACGCGACCGCCCATGGTGTCGACCTTTATATGTGTGTTAACATGAGCATGTTCCCATGTCAGCTGGTGCCCAAGCTGAACACCAATATGATGAACGAGCTGGAGCGCATCCTGGACAACAAGCCGACGCGACCGCCCATGGTGTCGACCTTTATATGTGTGTTAACATGAGCATGTTCCCATGTCAGCTGGTGCCCAAGCTGAACACCAACATGATGAACGAGCTGGAGCGCATCCTGGACAACAAGCCGACGCGACCGCCCATGGTGTCGACCTTTATATGTGTGTTAACATGAGCATGTTCCCATGTCAGCTGGTGCCGAAGCTGAACACCAACATGATGAACGAGCTGGAGCGCATCCTGGACAACAAGCCGACGCGACCGCCCATGGTGTCGACCTTTATATGTGTGTTAACATGAGCATGTTCCCATGTCAGCTGGTGCCCAAGCTGAACACCAACATGATGAACGAGCTGGAGCGCATCCTGGACAACAAGCCGACGCGACCGCCCATGGTGTCGACCTTTATATGTGTGTTAACATGAGCATGTTCCCATGTCAGCTGGTGCCGAAGCTGAACACCAACATGATGAACGAGCTGGAGCGCATCCTGGACAACAAGCCGACGCGACCGCCCATGGTGTCGACCTTTATATGTGTGTTAACATGAGCATGTTCCCATGTCAGCTGGTGCCGAAGCTGAACACCAACATGATGAACGAGCTGGAGCGCATCCTGGACAACAAGCCGACGCGACCGCCCATGGTGTCGACCTTTATATGTGTGTTAACATGAGCATGTTCCCATGTCAGCTGGTGCCCAAGCTGAACACCAACATGATGAACGAGCTGGAGCGCATCCTGGACAACAAGCCGACGCGACCGCCCATGGTGTCGACCTTTATATGTGTGTTAACATGAGCATGTTCCCATGTCAGCTGGTGCCGAAGCTGAACACCAACATGATGAACGAGCTGGAGCGCATCCTGGACAACAAGCCGACGCGACCGCCCATGGTGTCGACCTTTATATGTGTGTTAACATGAGCATGTTCCCATGTCAGCTGGTGCCCAAGCTGAACACTAACATGATGAACGAGCTGGAGCGCATCCTGGACAACAAGCCGACGCGACCGCCCATGGTGTCGACCTTTATATGTGTGTTAACATGAGCATGTTCCCATGTCAGCTGGTGCCCAAGCTGAACACCAACATGATGAACGAGCTGGAGCGCATCCTGGACAACAAGCCGACGCGACCGCCCATGGTGTCGACCTTTATATGTGTGTTAACATGAGCATGTTCCCATGTCAGCTGGTGCCCAAGCTGAACACCAACATGATGAACGAGCTGGAGCGCATCCTGGACAACAAGCCGACGCGACCGCCCATGGTGTCGACCTTTATATGTGTGTTAACATGAGCATGTTCCCATGTCAGCTGGTGCCGAAGCTGAACACCAACATGATGAACGAGCTGGAGCGCATCCTGGACAACAAGCCGACGCGACCGCCCATGGTGTCGACCTTTATATGTGTGTTAACATGAGCATGTTCCCATGTCAGCTGGTGCCGAAGCTGAACACCAACATGATGAACGAGCTGGAGCGGATTCTGGACAACAAGCCGACGCGACCGCCCATGGTATCGACCTTTATATGTGTGTTAACATGAGCATGTTCCCATGTCAGCTGGTGCCCAAGCTGAACACCAACATGATGAACGAGCTGGAGCGCATCCTGGACAACAAGCCGACGCGACCGCCCATGGTGTCGACCTTTATATGTGTGTTAACATGAGCATGTTCCCATGTCAGCTGGTGCCCAAGCTGAACACCAACATGATGAACGAGCTGGAGCGCATCCTGGACAACAAGCCGACGCGACCGCCCATGGTGTCGACCTTTATATGTGTGTTAACATGAGCATGTTCCCATGTCAGCTGGTGCCCAAGCTGAACACCAACATGATGAACGAGCTGGAGCGCATCCTGGACAACAAGCCGACGCGACCGCCCATGGTGTCGACCTTTATATGTGTGTTAACATGAGCATGTTCCCATGTCAGCTGGTGCCGAAGCTGAACACCAACATGATGAACGAGCTGGAGCGCATCCTGGACAACAAGCCGACGCGACCGCCCATGGTGTCGACCTTTATATGTGTGTTAACATGAGCATGTTCCCATGTCAGCTGGTGCCCAAGCTGAACACCAACATGATGAACGAGCTGGAGCGCATCCTGGACAACAAGCCGACGCGACCGCCCATGGTGTCGACCTTTATATGTGTGTTAACATGAGCATGTTCCCATGTCAGCTGGTGCTATAGCTGAACACCAACATGATGAACGAGCTGGAGCGGATTCTGGACAACAAGCCGACGCGACCGCCCATGGTGTCGACCTTTATATGTGTGTTAACATGAGCATGTTCCCATGTCAGCTGGTGCCATAGCTGAACACCAACATGTTGAACGAGCTGGAGCGCATCCTGGACAACAAGCCGACGCGACCGCCCATGGTGTCGACCTTTATATGTGTGTTAACATGAGCATGTTCCCATGTCAGCTGGTGCCCAAGCTGAACACCAACATGATGAACGAGCTGGAGCGCATCCTGGACAACAAGCCGACGCGACCGCCCATGGTGTCGACCTTTATATGTGTGTTAACATAAGCATGTTCCCATGTCAGCTGGTGCCCAAGCTGAACACCAACATGATGAAAGAGCTGGAGCGCATCCTGGACAACAAGCCGACGCGACCGCCCATGGTGTCGACCTTTATATGTGTGTTAACATGAGCATGTTCCCATGTCAGCTGGTGCCGAAGCTGAACACCAACATGATGAACGAGCTGGAGCGGATTCTGGACAACAAGCCGACGCGACCGCCCATGGTGTCGACCTTTATATGTGTGTTAACATGAGCATGTTCCCATGTCAGCTGGTGCCATAGCTGAACACCAACATGATGAACGAGCTGGAGCGGATTCTGGACAACAAGCCGACGCGACCGCCCATGGTGTCGACCTTTATATGTGTGTTAACATGAGCATGTTCCCATGTCAGCTGGTGCCCAAGCTGAACACCAACATGATGAACGAGCTGGAGCGCATCCTGGACAACAAGCCGACGCGACCGCCCATGGTGTCGACCTTTATATGTGTGTTAACATGAGCATGTTCCCATGTCAGCTGGTGCCCAAGCTGATCACCAACATGATGAACGAGCTGGAGCGCATCCTGGACAACAAGCCGACGCGACCGCCCATGGTGTCGACCTTTATATGTGTGTTAACATGAGCATGTTCCCATGTCAGCTGGTGCCCAAGCTGAACACCAACATGATGAACGAGCTGGAGCGCATCCTGGAAAACAAGCCGAAGCGACCGCCCATGGTGTCGACCTTTATATGTGTGTTAACATGAGCATGTTCCCATGTCAGCTGGTGCCCAAGCTGAACACCAACATGATGAACGAGCTGGAGCGCATCCTGGACAACAAGCCGACGCGACCGCCCATGGTGTCGACCTTTATATGTGTGTTAACATGAGCATGTTCCCATGTCAGCTGGTGCCCAAGCTGAACACCAACATGATGAACGAGCTGGAGCGCATCCTGGACAACAAGCCGACGCGACCGCCCATGGTGTCGACCTTTATATGTGTGTTAACATGAGCATGTTCCCATGTCAGCTGGTGCCCAAGCTGAACACCAACATGATGAACGAGCTGGAGCGCATCCTGGACAACAAGCCGACGCGACCGCCCATGGTGTCGACCTTTATATGTGTGTTAACATGAGCATGTTCCCATGTCAGCTGGTGCCGAAGCTGAACACCAACATGATGAACGAGCTGGAGCGCATCCTGGACAACAAGCCGACGCGACCGCCCATGGTGTCGACCTTTATATGTGTGTTAACATGAGCATGTTCCCATGTCAGCTGGTGCCGAAGCTGAACACCAACATGATGAACGAGCTGGAGCGGATTCTGGACAACAAGCCGACGCGACCGCCCATGGTGTCGACCTTTATATGTGTGTTAACATGAGCATGTTCCCATGTCAGTTGGTGCCCAAGCTGAACACCAACATGATGAACGAGCTGGAGCGCATCCTGGACAACAAGCCGACGCGACCGCCCATGGTGTCGACCTTTATATGTGTGTTAACATGAGCATGTTCCCATGTCAGCTGGTGCCCAAGCTGAACACCAACATGATGAACGAGCTGGAGCGCATCCTGGACAACAAGCCGACGCGACCGCCCATGGTGTCGACCTTTATATGTGTGTTAACATGAGCATGTTCCCATGTCAGCTGGTGCCCAAGCTGAACACCAACATGATGAACGAGCTGGAGCGCATCCTGGACAACAAGCCGACGCGACCGCCCATGGTGTCGACCTTTATATGTGTGTTAACATGAGCATGTTCCCATGTCAGCTGGTGCCATAGCTGAACACCAACATGTTGAACGAGCTGGAGCGCATCCTGGACAACAAGCCGACGCGACCGCCCATGGTGTCGACCTTTATATGTGTGTTAACATGAGCATGTTCCCATGTCAGCTGGTGCCCAAGCTGAACACAAACATGATGAACGAGCTGGAGCGCATCCTGGACAACAAGCCGACGCGACCGCCCATGGTGTCGACCTTTATATGTGTGTTAACATGAGCATGTTCCCATGTCAGCTGGTGCCCAAGCTGAACACCAACATGATGAACGAGCTGGAGCGCATCCTGGACAACAAGCCGACGCGACCGCCCATGGTGTCGACCTTTATATGTGTGTTAACATGAGCATGTTCCCATGTCAGCTGGTGCCTAAGCTGAACACCAACATGTTGAACGAGCTGGAGCGCATCCTGGACAACAAGCCGACGCGACCGCCCATGGTGTCGACCTTTATATGTGTGTTAACATGAGCATGTTCCCATGTCAGCTGGTGCCCAAGCTGAACACCAACATGATGAACGAGCTGGAGCGCATCCTGGACAACAAGCCGACGCGACCGCCCATGGTGTCGACCTTTATATGTGTGTTAACATGAGCATGTTCCCATGTCAGCTGGTGCCCAAGCTGAACACCAACATGATGAACGAGCTGGAGCGCATCCTGGACAACAAGCCGACGCGACCGCCCATGGTGTCGACCTTTATATGTGTGTTAACATGAGCATGTTCCCATGTCAGCTGGTGCCGAAGCTGAACACCAACATGATGAACGAGCTGGAGCGCATCCTGGACAACAAGCCGACGCGACCGCCCATGGTGTCGACCTTTATATGTGTGTTAACATGAGCATGTTCCCATGTCAGCTGGTGCCCAAGCTGAACACCAACATGATGAACGAGCTGGAGCGCATCCTGGACAACAAGCCGACGCGACCGCCCATGGTGTCGACCTTTATATGTGTGTTAACATGAGCATGTTCCCATGTCAGCTGGTGCCCAAGCTGAACACCAACATGATGAACGAGCTGGAGCGCATCCTGTACAACAAGCCGACGCGACCGCCCATGGTGTCGACCTTTATATGTGTGTTAACATGAGCATGTTCCCATGTCAGCTGGTGCCCAAGCTGAACACCAACATGATGAACGAGCTGGAGCGCATCCTGGACAACAAGCCGACGCGACCGCCCATGGTGTCGACCTTTATATGTGTGTTAACATGAGCATGTTCCCATGTCAGCTGGTGCCCAAGCTGAACACCAACATGATGAACGAGCTGGAGCGCATCCTGGACAACAAGCCGACGCGACCGCCCATGGTGTCGACCTTTATATGTGTGTTAACATGAGCATGTTCCCATGTCAGCTGGTGCCGAAGCTGAACACCAACATGATGAACGAGCTGGAGCGCATCCTGGACAACAAGCCGACGCGACCGCCCATGGTGTCGACCTTTATATGTGTGTTAACATGAGCATGTTCCCATGTCAGCTGGTGCCCAAGCTGAACACCAACATGATGAACGAGCTGGAGCGCATCCTGGACAACAAGCCGACGCGACCGCCCATGGTGTCGACCTTTATATGTGTGTTAACATGAGCATGTTCCCATGTCAGCTGGTGCCGAAGCTGAACACCAACATGATGAACGAGCTGGAGCGCATCCTGGACAACAAGCCGACGCGACCGCCCATGGTGTCGACCTTTATATGTGTGTTAACATGAGCATGTTCCCATGTCAGCTGGTGCCGAAGCTGAACACCAACATGATGAACGAGCTGGAGCGCATCCTGGACAACAAGCCGACCGCGACCGCCCATGGTGTCGACCTTTATATGTGTGTTAACATGAGCATGTTCCCATGTCAGCTGGTGCCGAAGCTGAACACCAACATGATGAACGAGCTGGAGCGGATTCTGGACAACAAGCCGACGCGACCGCCCATGGTGTCGACCTTTATATGTGTGTTAACATGAGCATGTTCCCATGTCAGCTGGTGCCCAAGCTGAACACCAACATGATGAACGAGCTGGAGCGCATCCTGGACAACAAGCCGACGCGACCGCCCATGGTGTCGACCTTTATATGTGTGTTAACATGAGCATGTTCCCATGTCAGCTGGTGCCCAAGCTGAACACCAACATGATGAACGAGCTGGAGCGCATCCTGGACAACAAGCCGACGCGACCGCCCATGGTGTCGACCTTTATATGTGTGTTAACATGAGCATGTTCCCATGTCAGCTGGTGCCCAAGCTGAACACCAACATGATGAACGAGCTGGAGCGCATCCTGGACAACAAGCCGACGCGACCGCCCATGGTGTCGACCTTTATATGTGTGTTAACATGAGCATGTTCCCATGTCAGCTGGTGCCCAAGCTGAACACCAACATGATGAACGAGCTGGAGCGCATCCTGGACAACAAGCCGACGCGACCGCCCATGGTGTCGACCTTTATATGTGTGTTAACATGAGCATGTTCCCATGTCAGCTGGTGCCCAAGCTGAACACCAACATGATGAACGAGCTGGAGCGCATCCTGGACAACAAGCCGACGCGACCGCCCATGGTGTCGACCTTTATATGTGTGTTAACATGAGCATGTTCCCATGTCAGCTGGTGCCGAAGCTGAACACCAACATGATGAACGAGCTGGAGCGCATCCTGGACAACAAGCCGACGCGACCGCCCATGGTGTCGACCTTTATATGTGTGTTAACATGAGCATGTTCCCATGTCAGCTGGTGCCCAAGCTGAACACCAACATGATGAACGAGCTGGAGCGCATCCTGGACAACAAGCCGACGCGACCGCCCATGGTGTCGACCTTTATATGTGTGTTAACATGAGCATGTTCCCATGTCAGCTGGTGCCGAAGCTGAACACCAACATGATGAACGAGCTGGAGCGCATCCTGGACAACAAGCCGACGCGACCGCCCATGGTGTCGACCTTTATATGTGTGTTAACATGAGCATGTTCCCATGTCAGCTGGTGCCCAAGCTGAACACCAACATGATGAACGAGCTGGAGCGCATCCTGGACAACAAGCCGACGCGACCGCCCATGGTGTCGACCTTTATATGTGTGTTAACATGAGCATGTTCCCATGTCAGCTGGTGCCGAAGCTGATCACCAACATGATGAACGAGCTGGAGCGCATCCTGGACAACAAGCCGACGCGACCGCCCATGGTGTCGACCTTTATATGTGTGTTAACATGAGCATGTTCCCATGTCAGCTGGTGCCGAAGCTGAACACCAACATGATGAACGAGCTGGAGCGCATCCTGGACAACAAGCCGACGCGACCGCCCATGGTGTCGACCTTTATATGTGTGTTAACATGAGCATGTTCCCATGTCAGCTGGTGCCGAAGCTGAACACCAACATGATGAACGAGCTGGAGCGCATCCTGGACAACAAGCCGACGCGACCGCCCATGGTGTCGACCTTTATATGTGTGTTAACATGAGCATGTTCCCATGTCAGCTGGTGCCCAAGCTGAACACCAATATGATGAACGAGCTGGAGCGCATCCTGGACAACAAGCCGACGCGACCGCCCATGGTGTCGACCTTTATATGTGTGTTAACATGAGCATGTTCCCATGTCAGCTGGTGCCCAAGCTGAACACCAACATGATGAACGAGCTGGAGCGCATCCTGGACAACAAGGCGACGCGACCGCCCATGGTTTTGACCTTTATATGTGTGTTAACATGAGCATGTTCCCATGTCAGCTGGTGCTCAAGCTGAACACCAATATGATGAACGAGCTGGAGCGCATCCTGGACAACAAGCCGACGCGACCGCCCATGGTGTCGACCTTTATATGTGTGTTAACATGAGCATGTTCCCATGTCAGCTGGTGCCCAAGCTGAACACCAACATGATGAACGAGCTGGAGCGCATCCTGGACAACAAGCCGACGCGACCGCCCATGGTGTCGACCTTTATATGTGTGTTAACATGAGCATGTTCCCATGTCAGCTGGTGCCGAAGCTGAACACCAACATGATGAACGAGCTGGAGCGCATCCTGGACAACAAGCCGACGCGACCGCCCATGGTGTCGACCTTTATATGTGTGTTAACATGAGCATGTTCCCATGTCAGCTGGTGCCCAAGCTGAACACCAACATGATGAACGAGCTGGAGCGCATCCTGGACAACAAGCCGACGCGACCGCCCATGGTGTCGACCTTTATATGTGTGTTAACATGAGCATGTTCCCATGTCAGCTGGTGCCCAAGCTGAACACCAACATGATGAACGAGCTGGAGCGCATCCTGGACAACAAGCCGACGCGACCGCCCATGGTGTCGACCTTTATATGTGTGTTAACATGAGCATGTTCCCATGTCAGCTGGTGCCCAAGCTGAACACCAACATGATGAACGAGCTGGAGCGCATCCTGGACAACAAGCCGACGCGACCGCCCATGGTGTCGACCTTTATATGTGTGTTAACATGAGCATGTTCCCATGTCAGCTGGTGCCCAAGCTGAACACCAACATGATGAACGAGCTGGAGCGCATCCTGGACAACAAGCCGACGCGACCGCCCATGGTGTCGACCTTGGCGCTTAGATGACAATCAATGTGCCCCCCTGGCGGATCCGTCAACGGGGGCAGCGGCAGTCAGAACGGCGAGGCTTCTCCCAAGGAGGAGTCCATCCAGGTACAATGACCAAGAGTATGAGTAACATCAGGGATGACGACATAATTAGAGGCTGGGGACCCAAACAGACCTCTGCTGTTCAGATCGGATAATTTTTAACCATGGGGCTGGATTCAGAGAGGTCTTGTCTTAATGATGATCAATACATTGGCGTGCGCAGGAGATATCATTTGGGGGGGGGGGGGGGGGCAACGGTCTGATTAAAGCAAGGAGTTTCCAGGTATCTGGAACCTCATTGGATTAAAGACAAAGACAAGATCCGAGGGGCAAACCATAAAAAACTGCTTTTACTCGTAGATGCTTATGGAGTTTGTGGGCGAAGCCCCAGAGATATTTTTGTGGCAATTGGTCATTAAAAAATTAAAAACGACATTAATCTAATTTCAATAGATTTTTTTGAGGTAAGACTTTGTTTTCTAGTAAAAAGTGTACCAGAGGTGAGATTTTAGTCACCCTAGTTAAGCCAGCAGAGTGAATTTTATATTTTACCCATTTTGAAACGTATTTTGTTGCACTGGATAAGTTTAGGAGTTTTTTTGTATTTAGTCAGGATGTAGAGATAATGACCTAAACTATTCGTCATTTAAATAATATTTAATGGAGCGTTTTCACCTTCCTTGGCCCTGACTGAGAACGATCTACTAGATTAGGATAACAGATGCATCTTAATCGCTTTTTCTATTCAATTAATTATTTAGACATGTTCGTAGTGTAGCATCACTTGAGTTACTAGATAACATCTCTTCAAATGTGTTGTTCAAGATTGTCGACAAGTTGTGAAGAAATGTGTAATTATTGACACTTTTGAAAGTACCGCAGAGATAATTAAGCAAGCGTTGCGTGTGTCTGTACGTGACTCTTATGGCACTTCACTAATTGTGTACTTTCTATATTTTTTATGTACACCGTTCAACTAATCGATCTGAAATTTTGCACGCACACTTATGTCATAAGAGCGGTCACGTTTAAAGATTTTGAACGCTATCCTGTGATTGTTTGATAATTAAAAATGGAACCGTTCTAACGATTATATCAAATTTTGCATGGTTATTTAGACCAACATTTACCTAGGGTGTTTTTCACAATTTTCAAACAATTCTGTCAAGAACTTCAAGAGTTATTTTATTTAAATTTCAAAGGAGATTTTATGCTTGCTTTGAAATGTTTCAATTTTCTTTCAAACAAATTTAAAATAAATTATCATTGCTCCTTTGACGCATTTGTTTAGATTGTTTCCTTACTATTTCCTATGGCAGCAACTTTCACACGAACGCTTATCAACGCGTTACACAGAGCGTTTTTGCAGCTACTTAGGGCTCGTCTTACCAAAGTTAAATATGCTGGATTAACTTACATTGGTTTAAATGGGCGGCACAGACAATCAGATACTTTAAAATTATTGAAACAATTGAATTTAATCTAAAAGTTAGTTAATCCGGCACAATTTAACTTTAGAATACCCGGCATTATACCGTAAAGATGATAACCTCTTAATCTAGCGTAGATAATCACCATGCTTAAGGCTACTAAATCGCCTAATCTCATACTAAATGTCGATACTAATCTTGAATTGTTCTCCAGGACTCGAAGGACCAGAAGCAGGCCTTCTGTTCGCTCCAGTGACCCTCCAGTAGTCCCGACGGCAAACCGACGGCGGTTTGAAGCTCGGGATCTCTTGTTTCTCTTCCGACGTCGACGTCCATCTTGTTCGCGACAACAAGATGGCGCTTCGACACACCTAACTTCGGCGTCATTCTACGCTTCCTCTTCGATGGTGGTTGGAGAATATCTGATACTCTTAGTACATACTGACTGTTCCGAACTCAAATCGTCTTTAACACTCTTTCAAGATATTTCTCCGTGACAAGATTGTGATGTGTGTGAAATTGTGAACGTCTCTTTGCGTTGTGTGACGGCTAACCGCCATCAAATCTACTCAAACTCTTTCTGTACAAACAGTTCTTTGCTGTGAAACTCTCAACGTAAGATCTCTTCATGCTACTTTAATAGTAAGGCAACTACGTCCCGAAATATGTCTTTGAAATCTAACTTTCACAGATATGACGACTGAGTGAAACCGTACTGTTTTCTGCACCAATGAAATTCTACACTTGCCTAAAACACTAAGTTATCTGCCAAGTTAGAGTCCAATAAGCTGGTGTTATCAACAGTTAACCTGTCAAGTAGAAAAGTTAGAATTGATGCTGAATCTCCTGTGTAAATACATCGATATAACTTGAATTATGATAATGATTGATCAATGTTTGATGATTGCTGTTGGCGAAATGTCAATTTGTGCGATGAGGATTCGGAGCCAATTTGTGATCTTGTGGTAACAATAATTGAATTGTTTTTTTTTAATTTAACGAATTCGCCAAGGATCGTGGCTGACATTCTTATCTTGATTCGTATTTGGGAAATGCGCCAAGGTAACAGGCACTTTGTATTATGAGGGGACTAAATTCTAGAATTTCCTCTCATAGTCCCTGATCGAACATTTGAATTATGGAAAATACATTTCTAAACGATCAGTTAGTGGTATTATGGAGCTGTTTATTATTTGTAACTCTGGTCTCTTCGAAAGTAAAATTTGGATCGTATTCTTAATTTTGTCCACGTTATAACATTATGTTTTAAAAAATCCCGTATAGGGCATATCTACATCGATTATGAACCGGAGCAGTAATTTATTGCATGCACTTTTTAAAGTGACCAAAATTATGAAACTTACATAAGGCTCCATAATATTCTTCAAAAGAATTAATATTCGGACTTACGTATAAATATTTATCATTCCTAATATTGTGACTAGCACATTTTGCCTGTGCCTCCCTAGCCCCTAACGCGTGTATATTGAGAACATTTCTGAATATATTGAAGAAAAAAGATAACATTCGCAAAATATCGCTTACGTTTCAAATTTTAAATAAACTTTGACGATAATTTATAAAATCTATTGATAATGTAAAAATTATTAATATATCATTGCAAAATATATTGGACGTTTTAAATAAAATATCAAGACTATTTAGCTGTAGATATATCACAAGTTTTTAGTATTATTAATTAGTATATTCAAGATTTGCTTGACTTGCCTAATATAAGTCGAAATAAATGTAGCGCGATTTTGTCAAGTAAATACGGAGAACAATTATTTAACTATCTCACATTTTTGTGATAATACTATAATATATAATAATAGTAATAATGTAGAACATTAAATAATAATTATACTATTATAATTATAACGATTAAAGAGATAGGCTTTCTGATGAGATATAGAATTAGATAAATAAGCGATACACTCAGATAAAACACAATAATAAATCATAAGTAGTTAGATTTACAAATTATATTTGACTCTACAATTTTATAGAAGTAAAAACTGCAAAGGGGCCGGCAAATGTTAAATGCACTGATATCACATTTTGGTTTGAGATTTCAGATGGTGTTAATTACGCACAAAAACAGTAGTAATTTGATAATATTTCAAAGATAGCGTTCGTTTTTATTATGTGATTACATTGTTTATTTTTCACGCTCAAATAAGCTAGTTGCAATGGAATTTTACGGAAACATATTAAAATAAACGAACACAAAAGGTATTCCGCCTTTCACTAGCTCCAACTCTCTCATTCACGGTTTCAGTCGGAGCAAGCGAAAGGAGTGACTTGTCTTTATTAGTCACGTCTGTATTCTAAGTTCACTTAAGATTGTTCTTGGTTTTGTGCAAGATATTGTTTCTACAAGCTATACTCAGTCCAACACCAAATCAAAATAGATATCTGAAAACAATGAGCGTTTGTGTGGCACAAAACATGCCTACAAAAAATTAATAATACGCTTTTGAGTGAGAAATCATCGCTTTGGATATAATTCCTAATAAATCCAAGTCTAACTCGTCTAAAACTAAAAGAAAGGAACTTTGATTATCTAAACCACTTATATTAAGGGATTTAGGAAGATTATATGAAATAGGCATATAACATATTATATTAATTCAAAATATAATTGTAGTGAACTTTCGTAGAGAGTAGACCAAACCAAACTATTCCGTCGTATATTTCATAAAATAATAATTATTATCATATACGGTCCTTTCAATATATTTCAAAATGCGATGTTCATTTGATTGAGATACTGCTTTTGACATTTTTCACATATCAAGATGTTATATTTAAATACTAGTAATTATAGTAGCTTGAAGTTTTGACAATATTTCTGTGGTGGTTACCATATAGTTGAATAATATTTATAATATTATGGTGCTGCTTAGGTATTTTACCGAAACTTCAGTTTGCCGTTTGTTACTGACTCTACAAGTTCAAATACCGGAGACTTGTGTTGGAGACAAACAAAAGCTTCTTCTCTCAGGCTGACTTTTAAAACTTTCTATTTGATTATCATTGTTTTAACATATCTTACGTACACAGCAATTTAAATTTTAAATTTTTTATAACATAAAAAATCTGATCGACTTCATCATCTGTGCTATTTTACAAAATAATGATCCATTGTATACTCGAATATGCATGATATTTGTTTACAATAATTGATCACACAAAATATCATTGATTTACGAATTGTATTTTGAATATCGGTTCTGTATGCGAATTCTTGTCAAAAAGTGTGGTTTTGTGCTCCTCTACACAAATATTCGTTTGCGCTTTGCACATGCGCTAATCTGACTTGAAGACTCTTATTCATTGTTATCTAATATATATTTGGCCTTCTATTTGTGTAATTGCTCCTGAAATTTGAATAGTTTTAACTCAACTAACGTGTGAGGTTGTGACTATTTATCCTTGTTAACTGTACGACTGAAGCGGATACAGAATTCAACAACAATATAAATGTTAATTTGCTAATATGTTTGTTAATTCAAGATTGTATCGACCGCTCAGATCGTACTGTATTCTCTAGAAGAATTAAACTTTGTAGTGTGTACAATAATAAGTACACAAACAACGATGTAACCATTCTTATCTTCAATCTTTGTTAATGCCTTCTGCCTGTGTTATAAGGTCTGGATCATTAATAAATTATTATCAAATATCAACAAACCCTGTCTTGAACTGATTTTATCACTCTGTCTGCATGCAGTAAGAGTTCTGTGTTACTTGGTTGTTGAACTGTGTTTGTGAAAATGTGGTACGGTGTCACTTCGAGTTACGTCTGTCCTCCCAGTCCGAAAAGAATATGGTGGTATGATGCACCATTTACGAGATTCATTAGAAGGGAGTTGAATTGGCAGAAGGTAAGTGACATTCAAATCAAAATCTTCTAGGGTTGGATCTTCTTTGATACTGGTCGATAAATGTTTATAAATCTGTGTGAATTGTGCGATTCAAATTAAGTTGGTAGAATGGTAGATTGACTTATGACTATGACAAAACTTAAATAAATGGATAGCGAAGAACTGTCTCAAATACAACACCAACTAACCTAATAATATCTCCAGAGATAAGTTATTGTTATAACAACAAATTGTTTTGATACCTATAGACTAGCAGACAAGTCGAATACTTGTAATATTATACTTGGATATAGTGCTAAGTATTAGTGCTAAACATGCAAGACTTGTTTCCCTCTGTTCCCTGTAAATGGAGACATGATATAAAGGAGTAAAATTGTGGCGCTAGAACTCTCAGCGATCTGAACTCATTCATTCTTTTAGGACGAAGTAGTGACTTTCTTCTGAACTTTGCCATGCTGGAGTCGGCCTCCGCGTTCAGAGCTGCAAGAGGAAGATACACTTATAATACTTATGAGAGTGGAGGGCGGTGGGGTTAGACCTTCGTAGGCTCTAGGCAGTACTTTCTTTGTAGGTCCCCCCCCCCCCCCCTGTCCGAAATATTTTAATTTTTCCAGTGGATAATTTGTAAAATATTAAGTGGGGAGACGATCAATGATCTAAATAGTCTTTTGCTGAAGAAAACAATGGGCATGGGCAACCACAGGATTTCTGCCAGGCGGGGGGCAAGGTAAGGAAAACAATATTTGACGGGTCAAGGGGGGTGTGGGGGAGCGCCCCCAACCTTGCCCCGCAGGGCGTTTTTTGGACACCTTGAAATAATTTTGAGACGTTATGAGGTGTATTTTGTTGAAATGTTCAATATTTTTAAAATTTGACACTTTGGGGTGGTGAGAGACTTGTCCAAATCTGCCCCGCAGGGCATTTTTTGGTTTTTTGACACTTTGAAATCAATTTTCTGGCACTTTCGTAGGCCCCAAAAGCTTCGTTGGCCCTAGGCAGACTACCTATGCTGCCTTATGGATAATCCGGCCCTGGGGTTAGATAGTTGGCGACTTACTACAGTACGGGTCCAGGGAGTTGGTGATGACCTGGAAGGATCCTGTAGCCGGATAGTCCTCGGCCTCAAGTCCCATCGGGGAGCAGTTGTCCGATCCACACGGTCGGTTCCTGTGGGCGAACAAACACGATGCATGTCATTGTACAGACTGATCTCGTCAAGACGGAGTTAGTGATCACTCACATGACGATGTCCTGGAGGCGGCGGCCCCAGAAGGTGCAGTTGGAGTCTCGGATGGAGGCGGTGAAGTAGAGGTAGGAGCGCTGATGCGGGCAGCCCACGTAGCTCATCAGATCTGATTCAAGAAACATGCGATTGTTTCTTTCGACGATACTCAATCGTGTCTTTCAACTTCTCTGCAACCTCATTTAATATCCATTTATAGAATATCCGTTTGGACTAGCATTGTTCTCCTAGTCCAAGGCCAGTTACGCATTGTTATTGGTAGAGCTCTAACCGGATTCCGTACTATAGCGATTAGCGTTATTAGATAAGAGGCCTGCTTGAACGAGAAAAGCACGGTTTGTCAAAGCGATTTTTTGAAATTTCTTTTCACGCTGATAAAAATTGTAAAAATCAGATAGAAACGACCCATTACAGTTTAAAAGACTAAATAATGCCGCAAACTGCAGTACATTATGACACTTTGGTACGACTTCAAAGTGTTATACGATTATTTTACAAAAAATATTGTATTTAATACTTTGAGGTCGTAACAGAGGTCATAGTGTACTCCAGTGTGTGGCAGTATTTAGTCTATTAGGCTGTAATGGGTCGTTATAATATCTGATTTCTTTAAATTTTGTCAGCGTGAAAAGAAATTTCAACAAATCGCTTTTACGAACCGTGATTTTTCCGTTTGCTTACGCAGGCCTCATAATGGGCCTGATATCCTTATATAGAGTTGTTTCAACTTATATAGTTTGTTGAACGAGATGTCGGTCATGTAGGTGTCTCCATGTCCAACCCAGCTGTACCTTGCAACTGTCCCCGGTAGAGATCGCTGAACGAGAAGAGTCTTGGAGGCGGTACAATGCATCCAGGTTGATCCAGCCCGCCGTTCATGTAGAAATCTACGTGACCGACCGCCCCGACCATCCCCAGGCCGCCCAGGGGGATGAAGGGACGCGCGTTCGTGTGGATCACATCGACGAACTCGGCGTCGGAGGCGTCGAGACGCACGTCCTTGGAGTAGCCTTCGAATCCTGGCTGAGCGGGGTCCAGAGCTGGATAATCGGGAATAAACAGGGATCTCGTATGATTTGTGTCATTCTGACCGTAGAAGCAGAAGGCCGGTAGTCCATTTCAATGATAATTAAAGTGAGTTCAATAACCAGAATCGGGCTTTCTGCATGTAAATAATTGATCACCATCAATTTGATGTAAACGCAACTTGGTCAATAATATTGCCAATATTAAGCTGTAATTCAAAGGAGGTGAACTAACAGCTAGTTCAACTTTTCATATATGAAGATTACTCAATCTCAAAGCAAAAAATCAATAGCACATTATTAACGTAGGTCAGAGAATGGTGAATTAATAATATTATTAGCTAAGAGAGGCTTATAATACGGGTTAATTTCTCCGATTTTTCAAACTATTAAAGAGCTCTGCATCTTTTAATATTAAACTAAACTACTCGTATTGATACCTGTGATGCGGCCCACTCCTGGCATGGCTTTTCCAACATACGAGAAGACATGTGATCCGAGGCTGTGACCAATCAAGTGCCAATTCGTGACGTCAGCGCCTTCCTCCTCCACCAAGAACTTCGCCAACCTGCGGGACAAGGATGCGATGATGTCAGAGCAAGTGTCGTGAGAGAGAGATGGGCGTCGTGACGTACCTGACGACCTCCGCGGCGACTACCCGGATGTTGGAGGCGACGAGGAAGTAGTTGGCGGTGCTCGAACCCCGGCCCCAGTCCACGAGGATCACGTTGCAGTCGTACTGGAGGCCGTCAAATCAGTTGATAAGAGACAGTTTTCAAATCAGTTGCTAAGTTTAACATGTAGTTATAAAATGCATTGATTGTTGCCATGGCAATTTAGTCCTAATTATGAGTCCTTAGAAACTGACGTACGTAAAATTTTCACAAAAAGGTACAATATCAGGCTCATATTTACTTCACTTTTGTGCAACTTTGAGAGTTAATTTTGATACCCATTTTCTGTTAAGAAAATTTAAGAAAAACTTGAAATAAAAAAGGGTTTTAAAAACATTTTTCATAAAATATGAAAAATAACACTTATTTCCTTGATTTTTTTTTGAATATTTCTTAAATTTTCTCAAAAGTATTCCCAGAAAATGGGTATCAAAACTACCTCCCAAAGATGCATAACAGTAAAGTTAATACCTAAATGAGCCTAGGACATGCCCGTATTTTGAGAAAATTTGACGCAGCCGTCAGTTTCTACAGCGGTCCCCAGGGGCCCTATTCTAGAACTTTTAAATTCCCAATTTTGATGAAATTCGATTTCATGCAATGTTAAACCTTATGGCCACGACCGGAATCCAGCAGAATGGAATTGGGAAAACGCTCTAGAATAGACCTCCATGACTCGTAACTGTTTTTATTTAACGGTTCCTGACTCCTGAGGATATTTAAACTGCTTGTGCTACCTTCTCCAGCAACGCGTCCTTCATGTCGTCCAGCCACGTGTCATTGCCGTCCTGCACAAACCCGTGCGTGATGAAGAACGTGGGTTTGACCCCCGAGAAGTCCGAGCCTGTCAGTGAGATGTCCGGCAGCTTGGTGACGTAATAGCGGGCCGGCTGAGCGCGAGTGTAGAGGTAGATGCCGGTGGCGATGACGTCAGGGGACTGGGGCGCGGGGAGGGGGCGGAACATCGTGAACCAGGGGGCGGCCATGGAGAAACATCCCAAGTAGCCGTAGCATACGCTTGAAGCATCTGGAACAAGCATTTGAATATATTCAAGTGATCGTAACAAATGTTTTAGAGTGTGGTGAGGCCCAGACAAAGAGCAGCCAGGGTCGACCTACCTAACCCTCCCACCCCTGGGCCGTCCCCATTCCTGTCTGGCCTTCCCACGAGTGTCGTTCACTCCCGGACCGGCCCCTTTAGTTCCGTTCCCATGGAAAAAATGATACTCTTTTTAACTTTTACCTAAATTCGCGATTTGCACATCCAATACGGAATAAGTATTACAAAAATCATTGTTACATTGGACGCCAAACACATTGAATATATACAAGAATTGACTCAGACGCTCTTGAGCCAGATTCTGATCTCGTGACACCAGCTGTGACATCAGATGAATTTACCCTACAAATGTTGTAATTAAAACAAATTGATATCAAAATAATGTGACTATCGCTCCATAAAAGTCTACGAAAAATTATTTACTTCCTTCTTGTACAGAAGGTATCATTTGAATATGTAACTGTTTTCATACTTATTCTTTACATTATTCAATGAGGCAGGCATTATTGTAGACTTCGTAAACTAACCAATTTTGAATTATCTTTGCCATTTAATTCACACCATTACTAAAATTAAACTTTTTGAATACTGACAAAATGTACACTCGGCCAAACTAAAAAGGCATTTGAAAGAAACTGAGTTGAAAAAAGATTTTATGACATCATCCGATGAAAAATATACTAACTTGTCATCTAACTCTAGTTGAGCTCTTATTTCATTGATCATAACAAGAATTGATTGTCAAGGAAGTAGGAACCTAACAAGCAGCCAATTTATTTCGTTCAAATACCGTTTTTTGTTGAGTTAAGTATACATCAATACATAAAATGTACACCTCCACTTATGACTTACTTGTGAAACTGAATGCAAGAAGCAACACTGCGCAGAAGCTGAGAATTCTTCTCATCTTCATCTTCGCTGCTCACACCACCTGTAGACTACAAGTAAGTGACGTCACAACATGTGATATCAGTTGAGTCACAGCGGCTCAAAGTGCTTGAGAGGTCAAAGGTCCAGATTACGCGTAGTGCGGGGAGGGGGGGGGGGGATCTTGGCAGTGACATTGCCGTCAGTATTTGCCAACATCGTGGAGTTCGTTGGCGGAGTGTTGGTCAAGAGATACGTCCCAACGTGTCGATTAGTTGCAGAACAGTGCGACGTTAATACTAATTCTAATAAAACCACTATGGGTATTATTTTTCACTCGTGAAATGAAATGAAATGTGGAAGGAATGAAGCGATGGAGCATTCTTTCTTTCTTTCTTTCTTTCTTTCTTCCTTTCTTTCTTTCTTTCTTTCTTTCTTTCTTTCTTTCTCTCTTTCTTTCCTTTTTCTTTAATTTTGCACACACACAAATGTAATATGAGCGGTTATAGGTTTAGTTTTTGAAAGAGATCCTGTAAAATATCACTGCTTCTTAGACGCATTTATTTAAAGATTAACTTCATAGGGGCTAGGAAGATATTCGAGAAAATAAGGAACACGACTGACCTCTGGTGGATTCTTTGGTACTAGCCATAAGGGGGATAATGGAGGATATCACGGGGATATATATAAATAAATTATATTAAATTTGCTTTAGTTTTGTTTGTTATGCTGAAAAAGTAAACCTGTAACTAAATCTAAATTTAATTTCAATTGTTTCTCCTTTTTCACTGCCCTATGGAAACACGAACTTCAAATAAAAAAGTGCATCTAAAAAGTTTGGTGCCAGAAGTGGCTCCATCACGTATCTCTTATTTGTTCGAATAAGGATTTACAAGGTCTGTAGAGCAGCAACTTTCACACAAATATTGCTTCGTTTGCAATACGAATGCTCGCTTATCAACGCGTTATACACATAGCGTTTCATAGTCTTTAGAATTGACTTCTTTCCTTGGCCTTTTCTGTCATAGCAATATTTTGTTGATCATGTTTCTTTTGATAAGTCATCACTACCGTATTTCACGGGAAAAAAAGATATACGTCCTATAATAATTAATAACTGTCTCATAAAAAGATAAAAATTTATAGCCTGTAATTGGTTTAATTCCAACTTAAATGTTGATAATTGGTTTATTTCCATCTAAAGTAGCTATTGATAAGTGGTGCACTTAAAAGGTTTCTTGTCAATGTTTAAATCTGATAGTGTGAAGTTCGAGATACCTAGGTCAGTCGCTTTTCCACCTGCCACCAATATGGAGCCTCGAGCACCGCGCACGTTCTTCTCCACGGTAAATGTGCATTGCATTGTTACTTACATTGACACTTTGAAGTTAGTTGTGTGTTTACTAATCAATGGTTCAGCATTCATTACCGTTACAATAATGTTATTTTATAGAATGCGACGGTATTATTTAATTTCTTATTTTTTGCTTATTTCAACATGATAAATTATTTTTCTTGTTTTGACATAAGAGCGTACAACTCGTCATTTTAGTGTAGACTTTCTATAGTCTTTGATTTTTTGATTTTTTAAATTTATTTTCCACATGTTATTTTATTTGTATGATTTTAATGTAATTTACTTAAAGTTTTGATTTATTTGATTTTCACATGATATTTCAGATTTTTACAATATTTTCTGATTTCGTTTTTCACATGTATTTTTTAGCTTTTCTGATTCTTTGTTGATTTTTTTAGTTTTTTTAATTTTTATGTTTGACATTTTTTATTTTTACGTCAATTTTTGGGAGTGTAGCATAAGGGTTACTTCCTTCTTCAATCCAGGTATTTGAAAATAAATTGAGCAGTGTGAATTGCTGTAAAAATAAATCTACAATTTTCGGTAGCATATGTTTGTCATATTTTGATTTCACTTACCATTATTATGTTATTGTTAATTATGCTTTTATCGTTTTATATTACAATAACAGTTTTAAAGTTTATAATCAAACTTTTTCTTGTGATTTGGTATTCTGTTTTTTTTTTTCTTCTTGGTAATTTTCATAATATGAGAGAAACAGACAATAAAATAAAGAAATACAGTTTAGTACAGGTTTTACATATCAAATTCATTTTTTAGGGTTCAAAATTAAATCATCCCAAGAATCATTCTGCCCCCCTAAATGACGTTTTCTGTGTCAGCTGTCCTTTTGAATATAATATATTTCAGAATTCTATAATATTTTCAAATAATTACTGCCAGCCCCCCTGTGGCTGGCAGGAATAACGGCTTAACTACAAAAACCTGATTTTTCAACCAAAACAATATTTTGAATTGTTTGTAGCTACTCATTATTAAACATTTTTGAAATATTACTGTCAGAAAGTTATAATAATAATGCTAGAAATATAAAGGATTTTTAAATTAATTAAATACCGTTATTTAACCAATTAGTGTAGGGTCGTGGAAATATGTGTCGATCATCCCTACGCTTATACCATCCCGCCATACAACGGAGCGCTGGTATACCACTGTACGATCTCCGTTGTATGGCGGGAGGGTATAAGCGTAGGGATGATCGAGATATTATTCCAAAGCCTAAGTCGTTTTTCCAAGCCCAGAATTGCACGGTTTTTAAAATTAACTGTGTATGCTCGGTGTGTTTTGAATGGCTTAAGTGTACTTAGGTAGTTTTTCCTGCCACTGAAAAATCAATTTGTAAGACAGTAGTTAGGTCGTTTTTCCAGCCACTGAATTAGCAATTTGTAATGCGCTGTACGTCATGGATGAATGTGGCTTAACTGCACTTAGGTAGTTTTTCCAAGAACAAAATTTTCAAAAGTAACAAAAACGCTGTACTTATGCCAATCTATATTTGTTATTAATAACAATTTTTCAAATCTGACTTCACCATTGGATTCCCTGATTTTTTAAAAAGATGCTACATATAAAAATCTAATTTTTGCATTATTTGTACTTAAGCCGTTATTCCTGCCAGCCACAGTATTATTTTTATTTTTTATTATTATGTCACTGTTCTTCAAAAAATATTAGATCCTCTAATTTTCTTGATTTCATTTCTTTCAGATCTTTCTCGTCACTCTATGTCTGATTGGGAGTGTCCAGGCACTAAAAGGCGAAATGAAATCCGACAACTCCAAAACACCCAAACCATCTGTCGACGTGAGATCAGGCACTGAACCATCTCAAGGCGCTGAGATCACTGATGAACCAGAGCACAGCTTGTCCAATTCTCTCATCGTCATCTACTTCATCATAGTGGTCGTCATCTTGGCCTTCATCGTCATGGGGATAATCCAATATCGGTTGAAGAAGAGGAAGAAGAGGGCTCAGCTGGAGGCCAATATGAAGATGAATATGGATATGGCCAAGTCGGCGAAAGAAACCATTCTATAATAACCTTGCATGTATATTTGTTTCATTAACTTCAAAGTAGAATGTGTTAGATTTGTTGAACATGAATGTATATTGTAATGTTATTATTTTCACTTTCATTGAGATATTTTATTATGTTTTATTTATATTTTCTATTGTTAATGTCTACAGTTTCGATTCATTCAGAATCTAACATAAAACCAGCATCATGAATCTAACAGAATCTGTTTTTTTAATGAGATTTTGTCCTGAAGAAGATTCTGGCATAAAATTGAAACATGTTAACAAAACAATATCAATAGAAAATAAAAATAAAACATGATGATATATCACAAAGAAAATGCGTATTATGTAAATTTTGATAATTGATATGTTATACATTATAAATTGTGTTATTAATTGATATTTATTGTAATTATTAGAAATATCTCTTTGAATTAACTATTCTAAGAAGTATCTGTGTGTAACGCGTTAATATGCGAGCTTTTGTGTCGCATGCGAATTAATATTTGTGTGAAAGTTGCTGCTCTGTAGAGGAAAGCCACTGAAATGATTAATCTACTTGCAAGTGATCAATGTGCGCTCCCAATATTTTCTAGAAAACATTCTGACTTAGATTTCAAAAAAGCTGAAAACGTGAGCTTGATCATTTGTACTAAAATGTGATAAAATTTTTGTCCGATGATCATGAAAAGTTTAAGCTTGATCGGACACAGGATTCGGACACCAAAAACTGTTCAGGTGACAGCTGGTGTGGCGTTAGTGAATGTGCACAATTTCTAAGGCAAAATTGTAAATATTTTTAGTATTTTTCTTAAAGTAATTTTGTTATAATCTTGAATCCCATTAGGAGTAATAAATTAACAAATTGTATTACTTTAATGTGTGAATAAAACATAGATCATTGTACACAGCATTTTCTTTGACCTCAAGCATTTCATAATTGAACTAGTTTCCTTATTTTGAAGTACTTGCAATTTGTAGGACCTAGCATATTATGTAACAGACGAACAAAAATCAGAAGAGAAAAAATTTGTAGCAAAAGTAGAGGATGGTCTCAAAAATTTGCCAATGTTTTGCTGCTAAGTTTGTATATTTTGCCTTACCTAATAATCACTAATTATTATGATTATGTGTCTTAATTACCTATACACTGAGCAGTTTTTACCTGGGATATCTCTTACTTCTACCTCTCAAGATCACGACCAAACATAAAGGGGGATTAAATCGTGCCCTTGAATGGGTTTAAAATCCTTTTATATCAATATTTTTACAACTTCTTGTTTATGAAAATTAAGGCGTCATTCAAGCGTAAAACACTACCAAAACTAAATAATATCACCAACTAGAAGAATTTATGACCTTTTATTCGTTTTACATTGTTCAGTACATGGACATGTTTTAAGTATCGCAATAAATATCGGTGGGATAAAAGAAACACAATAAAACATTCCATTCTATGTAATCACGTCAATGGAACAGCTACTAAAACGTCAGTGCTGCCTTAATTAATTAACACATTGTGACAGATGGAGATAAAAATCAGTTAACAAATACTTCTAGGACACGTTGATGACCTAGTCGTCATAAAAGTTGAAATACTGCCAACAAATGGAGCCTTTTGTGTGTATTCTCTCAAGGTAGAAATAATCAAGATGGGTTTCGTTAAATATACTTATTTTTAGCAATATTTCGACATGATTATGGAAATTATTAAGAGTAAGTAGCGATAGCGATCAATGGTATTCTAATGACATATTCTTAGTGTACTTTTAGCATTTTTGTGTGCTCTTTTCCCTGCACTGCCCAGGGGGCTTATTCTCGAAAAAGTTATAACGTCATAAGTTTTGAATAATAAAAAAGTCATAATATTAAGATGGTGAGAGATAGGACAAACCTCCTTATAACTTGGGAGTTATGACGTGATAACTTTTTCGAGATTAAGCCCCCAGGTCACACCGACCAACGAATCGATCTGACATTTTGCTCACACGCTAATGAATGAATATATTTATTTTAAAAGTAGGAAAACGTTCAAACCTCGAACCGGAATTCCGTTTACTCTCTTCCTGCTACATAATTAGGAAAACCAGACTAATCATGCAGTGCATTCCTATTTCGATAACCATCACTTTTGACAGATTTTTAAAAAATGTAGCTTTGCTAAAAAAAATGCAATTACCAAACTTCTACTCGTAAAAGCTATAAGTCTGCTAACATCTATATTTAAATTATAATTAATTATTAATTATGATTATGATATGATTAATTATGATTATTATTAATTATGATTAAATTTCAGCTTGATCGGATAAACGGTGCTACCTGTATACCGGAAGTAACAGACAAACAAATAAACAAGCAATCAAACAAACAAAACATATGCCCATGCCCAAAGAGCGAAAAAAACCGCTCGCTTCGCTTGCTCAATCATTTCAATAATTATGTTCATGTAATCCACTTCTGATTATAATCGACGTTTATGTCAGTTGATCGGCGTGCTCCTGTGACTGTTGATTTATAACACCGTCTAATTGTTACAAGCTGATTGCTTATAAAGCAATTTCTATTGAATAAGTACCTGTATTCTTTATTACAACTCTACCGACAAATTCGGTTGCCATACGCCTCAGATTAGTACTTTACAATGGAGCATAAAGATTTTAAATGGATTATGTTAGATAGAGAATAATACATTTAAAATACCAGTTATTACTGGATGGATTATTTAGAGATACTATTGAGATATTGCATTTAACTACCTGTTTACTGTATGCAAGTTATTACTTCAAAGTCAATGTTAATTAGATAGATTGTTAATATCTATAAACTGTAATAAGATTTCGATTAGGCTTTATTTTTTATTATATTATAAAATGGTAATCAATTTGTTGGCCATGCAAAATTTCTATGTTGGGAACAATTTAGATTTTGAAACATGGCTATTTGACAAATTCGCAACTTGATCATGTTGGAGTTAATAATAATAATAATAATAATAACCAATCAGTTTCAACCAATTGGAGTTTCAACCAATCAGACGCATTTAGCCAAATCTCACTTAAAATTTGAAGTTACAAAATGAATTTGAACGAATTTTATGACTATTTCGTCAATTTGATGTTTGGTCCTCTAAAACTGTTTCTTCATTTAAAAATATTATGTATTAATTACAATTTTTTCCGATTTCTTTTTCGACCAAACGATCTGCAATTATGCACACACTCTAATGTCATGAGGCTCTAGGTTTCAAATTGGGAAAAGAGAGGTTGAGGTGGTATAGACGATGGAAAGGAATGGCACCGGAAAGAATTCCAAGGAGGGAGGCAGATCGAGCAGCAATTGATGGGAAAAGAAAGAGGGGAAGACCAAGAACAAAGTGGATGATTGGAGTGGTGGCGGCTGTGGAAGAGAGAGGGGAGTCGTGGATGAAGATCAGAGATGAAAAGTGGTGGGAAGACGTGGACATATGGAGAAGACTTGTAGAAAAAGTTGAGGAGGAAGGAGGAGAAGAAGTTGAAAATGGAGAAGAAGATGATGAAGATGAAGAGAATACAGAAGAAACGTCAGGCCCGGCCAGCCGGTTTCATTAATTAGGCCCTTGTACATTTTACCTCCTTTACCCACTGTATAATTGGGGAAAAAAAGGATTAAAGATTATTATTATTATTATTATCACGTGATTGGTTGAAAAGTGATAATGTAATTGTTTTACCGATCAAACTCAAATTTTGCATGGTCATTGGGACCATCATTTTAAATTTTTTGTAATTTTCGGAAAATTAATTTTATGTACATTTTATGCTTGTTTTGAAATATTTGTAAAATGTATTCAAAGACGTTTCAAATAATTTATCATTGCTTCTTTGACGATTGCCGTATCCAAGGTCTGTATAGAGCAGCAACTTTCACGCGAATATTAATTTGCATGCAATACGAAGGCTCGCTTATCAACTCCTTACACATAGCGTTTTCCTAGTTTACTTTTTTCAGTCGCTGATGCAACTAAGAAACTTGTTTGCTGTCAAAATATGTTATAAATATTCCAAATTGATGGATTGGACAGTAATAAACTTTCAGTTGACTAATATAAATTCTTTATAGGGTTCGAGGTCTTGCACATTGCTTACAACTCGTTTCGCTTTAATATTTGTAAACGATTATTGTACCTTACCTTATTTTGTGATACTGATAAGATTCTGATCAGCTAGTTGAGAATTCTGAAATCCTGATAAGCCGGTGTTGGAGATATGGCCAATTAAACTGTTAATTACACTTAATCAGCTGAACAAACACTCAGTTCAATGTTATTGTCAAGTTAAATCCAAACTATCATCTTATCCTTGACAATGCTTTCCTCAAACTGGTGGCAATTTTCTAGAATCGTCTTTAAAATATCAAATGGTTTGACCTCTCGTTATCGTCATTGTTGAATGTTTTCAATATTTTGTATGATGAATGACTAATGAATGAAGCAAGCACAGCACCAAGTGAACTTCCTGGAATTTATTGCATTATTGATAGTGTTCTGCATTGTTTCGAAATATTAATCTTCATATTCATATAGAGGCAAGGCAAATGATGGCGACTTAAGATTTTATACATGACAGTTTGATCCAGTAAAATTAACTAGGAAAACGCTATGTGTAACGCGTTGATGAGCGAGCACGGACACGCGCAACACCTCGAACCGAAATTATGTCTATAGAAAATATCATTAAAAGCCAATAATTCTTGAATTTCGTCAAGACTCAAGTATAACAATCTCAAAATATTCCTAAAACATTAGTCCCAATAACCATGCAAAGCTTGAACCTTTTGAACCTTTCTGATTGAACTGTTCCTCGTTAATATTTAAAAATCACAGGATCTCTTTAAAAAATAGACATGGGACCACTCATGATAATATTAGTGTGTGTTCTTACACAATATTAGACCGATCTGTTGAATGGTCATATCAGTTTCATACGTTTGAAAGTTTCTACTCTAACTACTTGGAACTATAAAGAGTCGAAGTAGCCGTGATCAACATTTTCGAGAAATTTGACAGCCAACACGCAAAATGTCCGTAAAACGTCAATAACTTTTGGATTTAAACACAGATTAGTCTGAAAATTGTCAAACTACAGATAATGTTGGTCCCAATGACCATGCAAAGTTTTAAGTTGATCGGTCATACGGTTCTAGTTTAAATTTCAAAAATCACATAAAAGACGTTTTTAAATTTTAACCAATGGGAGGATTTGGCTGAAACTTAAGAGTGGGTACAATGTTGGTCGTAATGACTTGTCAAAATTTAAAATTGATCGGAACAACCAATCGAAAGATAATTTTTTTTTAATTTGAACCAATCACATGAGCCCATTCAAAAACGATCCCAGGGACCGCATAGATTACGTTAGTATATGTGTAAAATTTCAGATCGATTGGTTGCGCGGTTTGACCTGGGCAGTGAAAAAAATAAAAATAAAAAATAAACACACAGAGAAACATAAGTGTACCGTGGTGACACTTGCTACGCTCGCTCAACAAACTAACGAAAATAATGCCCAAAAGGTGTACCAATGCTCTTCTCTCAAATTAAGTTTCTCACAGATGTCAAAATAAATTATTGCCTTGTCAATTCGTTCAATCAATTGTCATTAACAAATTGTCAATTTGTTGAAATACTTCACTTGAAGTTGGCAGGATTGTGCAAATATCAGTATATCTCAGGGACCGTCTAAAATGATAGCACAGAATGATAGTGTAAACACTAGCTCTTGGAACGGTAAGGGGGGGAAGGGGACCAACCTTTTAATATCTGTACCTCAGAGATAGAAGGCCCAATGTCCATTTCATTGATTCTTGAGGAAAAACCAGTAAATCTCAATTTCTTATAGTTACACCAGATGCAAATACTTTAACAAAATTGTAATACTTCACTTGAAATTAGGGATGTCGGCGGGTACCCGGGTACCCGGGCGGTTCCGGGTAATGAATTACTCGGGTAATAAATAATAATCGCGGGTAAAAAAAAAAAAAAAAAAAAAAAAAAAAAAATTTAGAGTGTAGCTGAAAGACATTTGTTTACGCACAGTTATCAGCTGCGTCTCAAGGGGAAGCTCAACGACCTTGCTTGCTCTGGGGGGTGAGAGAAGAATGGGGCAGGAGGGGTGAAATCATGTGTAGGAGTAGGAAGCATGGGAAAAATGCGTCTGTAATTTTTTTTCAATCACACTGTAGCACAGTGAAAAAGTTGAGTCCTGGGTAGAAAGGTGCACAAATTCGTGTTTTCTTATGATTGAAGTTGTTAGTTATCAAAGAATGTTATCATGTCCTGTCCTGTTTTCTCAAATTCTTGTCAAGGACAAGCACACAGATGGCCCTGAGAGAGGGTCATTTTCTCCTCTCACGCAGCTAAGTGCCACGTGTTTATTTACCTAAACCCCTACCCCCTTACCTAGCCACCTACCCAAAAAAAAAAAAAAAAAAAAAAAAAAAAAAAAATTTTTTTTTTTTTTTTTTTTTTTTAGGGGGGGTTCAATTACCCGATTCCGACCCGAGTATTTATGACGGGTACCCGATTCCTGATTTTTGGACCCGCCGACATCCCTACTTGAAATTGTAAATTTGAAGCTTGATACAAAAATTGAGAAAATGGACATTGGGCCTTCTATCTGTGAGGTAAATAAGAGTTGCCAAGATGCAAAGACTATCCTTTACTATAATACGCTTAAAAGAGAAGAACGTCGTCCCCGTAGCAACGTGGCTGAAAATTTCGTTTTCTATACAAATCTTGAATTTTCCACCGATCAAGTTGAAACTCGCCAGTAATGTAAACAATTACGTGACTTGATTTATAGTAACACTTTCGCAATATTCTGTTCAGTATTTACCGAGTTATTCGTGAAAAACATCGCTTTTTCTGATGTCTTAATTTTAAACGTCAATTTTAACTGTGCAGTGAAAATTAATTTTAGTAGGCAGTGAAACTATGTAACTTGCAAAAATCGACCTGAAAAATATTTGGCCATGGAATCATCTGAGAGAGAAAGGAAATAAAAATATGCTCACTACCACTAAGATATGCGCTATGAGAAGAGTACAAATCCATGACCTATCTATGCCCGACGTCGCGCTACCGATACGCGTTTACTTGGAGGCAAGGATTTTCTTCTTGGAGGGAATTCAAGCAAACTTTACCTGTATTACAAGGCGGCCACCGAACAACGTACCTACCATAGTGGAACTTACCATTAAACGTTGCCCTCTATGGCGAAACTTCAATTCGCTTCGCCTCAACGTCAACATGCGAGTGAGGGAAGGAGAAGATAATTTTATGCAATTCCTTCTCAATGTTGGAAATGGAGAAGTTCTTAACAATTATCACCTCGATATAGAAACCATTGAAGTTTGATGCTATTTACTGAGAGGCAATATCTGTCGATCAGATTGCTACCGTCAAAGACTCTGCAATTCTATGCCCTATAAAATATGTTGACTCTCTTTCCATCAACGTACAATGGATGAGCTAACTTTACATTGAAAAAACAAAATTTTACTTGCTTTCGCATAGTCGAACATTTTTGCATGCGCTTTCAACCAGAGAATAGGCTCCCAGATGCAGTTACACCTTCCGAATTTGGCCTACCATTTATGTTTAGCGGGAGGCAATTTCCTATCCGATTATCTTTCGCAATGACCATCAACAAAGCACAAGGACACACGTTTTCCCGAGTCGGTTTATTCCTCTACAAACCTGTGTTCTCACACATAGTAGGCAGCAGGCAATCTGTGGATTAATTTCACTTTTAAAACATTAGTATTTTTATGAACTCCTTAGTTCACTTAACCTGAAGTCTGGAATTAATAATGGAGATGATTCTAACTATGGTAATGATCCTGGACTCCAAGTTGAGCTAACTCAGGTGTTGGTAAAATAACGGTTTTAAAATAAAATCCAATCCACAGATGGGTCGGCCTATACCTGGCAATGCTAAACAGGGTTCAACTTAGCCTGTCCCCGACCTTACGTAGCATTATCCAGAGCCCGCAATTTCCAGTCAGTCTTCATAGCAGTCATTCATGGAGAACAACAAGGAAAATTGGCACAATCGACCGATGCAATTTTTACGCAAACATTGTGTACTTATCCTGAAATTCTGCTATAGTTTTCTCTATACGCCAAACATCATGAAAATTATTCAACATTTTCCTTCATTTTCATAATTTTACCTATGAATTGTGAACAACTCTTTTCTTACTTCACTTGCACCTCCTACTTTCCACCATTATCCCAATTGAATCCAAATATAAAAATCTATAAATTACCAACGTTTCATTAATACAATTTGTATAACTATCGCACAAATTATTGCCTTTGTCATGTGTGACATGACGGGTCCCTCTAGTATCTCTATAAAATGTCATCTTTGAGTTATAGATACTGAATTCAAATTTGTTTGTATTTCTCCCAAAATTTAGTTTGCTTTGTAAATGTGGTTTAAAAACTAATTCCTCCAGCAATCAGCATATCAAGTACAAGATGTTTTTCCTGTTTATCTTCATTTGGTCAGTTTGCATCATGTCAATTCAAGACTAAAGTTGGGTCTTTCCATGATATCCGGAAACAAATGAGAATAATGTGCATTATGAATACTAAGCTTTATTATTGTTATGAACGACACAAGGATTTCCAATGTATTACTTCTTCATACAGTGAGGTAACCAGATAATATCAATTCAACCATAAAAACTTTTCTTATAAGCTCTCAGAAGAACGTGTAGAAATAATAAAGACTAATCAAGCAAGTACACACTATAAAATAACATGTAATTAAAATGTTGTATTAATTCATATTTTACAGATATTAGCTGATTTGTACCTCTTCTATAACAGTCAACAATTAAACGATTAGTTTCATTAGAACATCACAATTCACAGAAAGTTGGCAATCCTCATCCTGCACAATTTTCGTAATTTTCCATCCTCTGCCAGTGTCTAGTAGACCACGATGTCACGCTGACTGCGGTACTGCATCATTACGTTGGTGTCAGTGGGAACAGAAACTGTGAATATAATATGATAATTAATAGTTTTAAATGCGTAATTAGTTCGTAATTAAGCGATCGTAACATACACTACTCTTATGGTTCTTTCTCGCTGTTTCTTGTCGGTTTGTGTTTTTGCCTGCAATACCCAGCTTATACCGTACAACCGAACTTTGCGTAAGCGAACGAGAAAAGCACGGTTCGTCAAGGCGATTTTTTAAATTTCTTTTTACACTGATACAATTTAAAAAAATCGGATAGTAACGACCCATTACAGTTTAATAGACTAAATAATGCCGCAAACTGCAGTAGGTATTTTATGACACTTGGTACGTCTTCAAAGTGTTAAATACGATTATTTTACCAATCGTATTGAGGTCGTAACAGAGGTCATAGTGTACTCCAGTATGTGTCATTTAGTCTATTATTAGGCTGTAATGGGTCGTTACTCTGGTTTTTTAAAAATTTGTCGGCGTGAAAAGAAATGTCAAAAAATAGCTTTAACAACCGTGCTTTTCCCGTTCGCTTACGCAGGCCTCTTAACAAAATACGAAGAATAATATTAAAATAGGTACTCATAATTTTTTGTCTGGGGCTTAACGTCGCACTGTTCTGCAGATTATGAAGATGATTGGGAGATGATGGTGAAGAGTAGGTAAGGATGGAAGGTGTGAAGGAGGCGGTCGTGGCCTATTAGTAGTGTACCTTCCCAGCATTTGCCTGTCGACTGAGGGAAAACCACGAAAAAAACCCAGTCAGGAAGGACGGCCGCGGGAATCGAACCCGGGCCTCTGGAATACAAGTTCAGAGCGTTACCACTCACCCAACTTCGAACTTGTATACCTTCTCGACATAAAATGTATTCCTATTTACTATGTCTATCCTCGCATATGTATCGTCATGGATTTATATTATTCCAGACTCGAGACTTAGTGTACCATATGCTAAGTCGGATCAATGGTTCAACCTGATACTTACGACAGAATGGACTGCTCTGATTGGTTGTGACTTGATATGAACCTCTGCCTTGGAAGTTGATTGATTCCACGCCTAAAGGTGAACAGCTGCCAGAAGTACAGGGCATCGGTCTGCGAATTCAAAGAGATGAGTAAGATCAAGCCTAGAAACGCGAAATAAAAATATATCCGGGGAATGATGTTAAAAAAAATCCAATAATAAATAATCTCTGTATTAAATTGTAGCAATAACTCCGATCTTTGAAATAAATCTGAGTTTTCCATGACAGCTTGTCAATGGACTGAGAATCCACTTGAATTGTTGAAATTGAAACTAGTATTACGTTGTCATTTATTTTTGAAACTGCTGTTTAGAGTAGAAATTCTTGACGAACAATACGCTGTCAAATGTTGACGTGGAAGCAACAAGAGTTCAACCATTGACGTACACTGGGGGTGGGGACATGCGACTGGCCCGAAGTGGCTATCCACACGAAAATTTTCGTGAGGCACGAAAATTTTCGTGTATGAACTGTCAAACTGACAGTGACAGCTCACGAAATATTTTCGTGAACAGCTGGCTTACGAATAAAATGCAAAAATGATGTTATTTGAGAGTAGTTATTCTGATGTCTTTCTTGTGCAGAAATATTTTAATTTATTATAGTTCTAACTAGGTACATCTCCAATAAATATTATTACAATTTTAATTTAATATGTAGGGGTAGTAGTACCTATACATTATACAATTCAAATTGTCGTGACGCCTGTCTGCATGGGTGACTTTGCGTAGCAATGAATATGATACTAGGCAATGTAGATGATACGCACACAGTTTCATAATAGATAATAATGAGTAGTAGTTTATAATATATTTTCTAAGCTGACAATAAACATTCTGATCTGATCTAATATTGTGAGATGGAACAATAAACTGAAACTGAAACTATTGCTTATTAAGACTGCTCAGAGCGTCATAAAGGCGTCGTGACGCCTGTCTGCATGGGGAAAATGGTAAAACCAATTATAAACACAAATATTCGTGAGGATTCAGCACAAAATGCCTTTAAGATGCCAGATGACAGTTGTTGCACGAAAATAATCGTGATCAGCTGTCAGATGACAGCTACCTACGTACGAAAATATTCGTGATCAGCTGATACATAGGCTGACAGGATGACAGTTGCACGAGAATTTTCGTAGATTTCACGAAAATTTTCGTGCGGATAGACCCGGTCCGACTGGCCAGTCATCTGTCGTCGATGTCTAGTGACAAACGGAACCGCCCCGTTCTTACGTACAGACCAAGGTCAAATTCTTCACTCGTCCGGCTGAGATCGTCTTACATTTGGAAAGATTGCACGGATAGCTGACGCAGCACAACAATAAGCCTAATTTAGGCCTATGTTATAAATATGAAGGCATGTTGTAGCATTGAACAAAATTAATAATAATGTCTTTATATTGCCAGAATCGTCGTTTGTAGTGCGGCCTCAGACATCGGCGGAAGCATTCAGTGCTGCAGCTATAGCAGTCACGAGTCCCATACTGAGCGGTAGTCAATGGTTCAACCTTTTAAGTCGGGCGTTAGCTCGACGCTGCCAAACTCCGTTTTCATTACGAGGTTGTATGTATAGCAGTAAATTTGTAAATACTAGAAACGGTTATTTTCCCATAAATTTACGTGATAAATGGTAATAGGTGAGCGAGGAAGTTGGTCCTCTGAACTTACATGAGCGAGGTGTGTCCCCAGAACAAGCAGTTGGCGTTGGCAATGGATTCCAGGAAGTAGACGTGAGATCGACCATGGGGACACGCGGCTACGATCTTTATGTCTGACACATCGGAAAATCTTATGTTAAATCTATGTATTTTATATACTAATGCACACTCGGCATAACAAAAATTGATCGGTGAACAAATTTGAATGACTGCTGGTTATGTTCCATAACAATCAAAGCTTGATATTATCGTTGAAATGTGAAGTCACCTACTAGAGTGAGACAATGAGATCGCTTAGACTGACTTCTGATGGTGCGATCTAACACATTTCATTCAATCAGATTTATTGAACGTTCAATTTTAGTTGTGCTAGGTGTACCTAGTAAATAAAATAGTAAATGGCAAGTAAATAAAGTTCTATCTATCTTCTATATCTATATATATAAAGTAGAATGTATGTTCTTCATACATTTCTACACCCTTTAATGGATCTCAACCAAATTTAATATGGAGATTCTGACTGAACCTCTGCACATTGTAGGGTACTAACCCCCTATCCCCAAACAACCCCTAATTGAAAAAACCACTTCAATTGAAAAATTTAAATTGACACTGTCGGCTATATTATGCTCCTACACCATTGACCGAAATCAATAAAATTTCGCACACGTGTACTTCGTCAACCTGCCCACATTTCAGGCTACTAAACCCCTCCCCCAAACCACCCCTAATTGAAGAAATTCAGCTTAAAGGCAGAATGTACGAGATAATTTCTTTTTTTGACATTATCAGGTGTTATAAAACTTATGAAACAATATCCCGAATTTCTACTCTCATGTACCCCCCCCCTCTCCTTTCTCCGGCACGAGCAACGCCGGGAAGGTCAGCTAGTAGTAAAATAATACCAGGAGGATGATTATGATAGCATCCCGTAACGTCCATACTTTCTCTTTAGCAGGAAACATTAATGCATAGATTGATGACGTGTAAAAAGGGGGGGGGGGCATTAGATCACTCACCTTCGACCATGACATTAATAAGGTCAAAGAATGACGCTATGGTCGGTGCATTCGGGATGGCAAGACATCCCGGCTGGGCGAAACCTCCATTGACGTAGTAGTCGACGTGGCCATACGTCCCCATCATGCCGACACCGAAGAACGGCACCAGGGGGAGGGCGTCGGTGTGGATCACCTCCACGAAGGCGGCGTCGGTGACGTCGAGACGCACTGCCTTATCGTAGCCTTCGAACCCGGGGGCGGCGGGGTCCAGAGCTGTAAGATGTACAGGAGTTAGTTGGCCTCTTGGGAACTCTCCAACCTACTTTAGGTTGACCAACAAAATCACCTGTACCATATTTTCTACTATTGGAAAGATCGTGTTGGAACGTGGACGCTTTATAGATGCTTTTAAAATTTCTGAAGTTTGAAACAACGATTATTAATACAAATAATATGTAATTTAACTTAAATATGCACCAAAACATTAAAAACAACACAATGTGTTTGGTAGTGGTCCCACTACCAGCGTCAATTCAGCATAAAAAATCGAAACTAAATAAAAAACGATATAAAAATCATATAATTAAAAAGCTCTTTGGAATACAAGAACGAAAAACATAAAACCGTTAATAATATTAAAAAATTAGAATGAAATTAAAAAAATTATAGAAAATTACAAACAATCAGAATATCTTTTGTAATTATTCAAATACAATATAGATAATACGAAATATTGTATTTTCTAATAATAAATAAGTTAACGTAGAAGTTCAAAGAATTGTCTTGTTTTATAATCAGAATATCAAAAGGCAATACAAACAAAAAAAAACATACACACTCAAATGACAAGTTGCTATACTTTACCTGTAAGTCTGGCAACACCTGGCAGCGCTTTGGCAACGTAGGAGAAGGTATGTGCGCCGAGACTGTGACCAATCATGTGAAGCCTCGAGACACTGAACCCTTGCGAGTTGACCAAGTAGTTGATCAACCTGAGACACAAACACGTACTTAATATGGAATTTCCCTTACACTTTCTTGCTAAGTAAGCGGTGCTAGGGCTGAAAGATGATCTTATTATCTTTTTGACTTTGAACGACGCGCTCGGCTTTAGAGCCTCCTGATCTGCCAATTGTATCAAATGATACAATCAAATGATAGATCTTGTATCGTTCTTCATTGTAACCTTTACAATATGTTTATATTACATTTATTAACTGAGTTCTGACGTCAGCTGTCCTTGGTCGATCTTTCGGTCCAGCCGTTTTCGAGATATGACGTCACTTACGGTTTAAAAATGGCGGCACAGAAAAGTCATAAGGGCAAGGTATCATCAGACGCCAAAAGTGCATATGTGGCGCAAGTCAAGCAATGAAGACGGAAATGAGCAAATGTTTCACCTGACGGTTTCAGCGGCGACAACTCTGGGGTTGGAGGCAACTTGGAAGTAGTTCAGCTGCCTGGCGCCTTTGCCCCAATCCACAGCGATCACATTAGCATCGAACTGTGGAGAAAATATCATTATAATGTCTTATTATAGTAGGCCATTTGACACTTCAAGTGTACATTCAAACTATTATTTTCAAGCATTTTTGACAAACAATGAGTACGCATATTTCAATCTCAACTTCAAGCTCATTTTAAGCTCACATTAAGCTCATTTCAAGCTCACATTCAAGCTCATTTCAAGCTCACATTCAAGCTCAACTTCAACCTCACCTTCAAACTCACCTTTAAGCTCATTTCAAGCTCACCTTCAAGCTCATTTTAAGCTAATATTCAAGCTCAACTTCAAGCACACCTTCAAGCTCACATTCAAGCTCATTTCAAGCTCAACTTCAAGCTCATTTCAAGCTCATTTCAAGCTCAACTTCAAGCTTACCTTCAAGCTCACCTTCAAGCTCACCTTCAAGCTCATTCAAGCTCAACTTCAAGCTCATTTCAAGCTCACCTACCCGATTCAGAAGAGCACTCGTCATGTTCTTGATCCACGTCTCATTGCCGTCCGATGCAAACCCGTGTGTGATGAGGAACGTGGGTTTGACCCCCGAGAAGTCCGAGCCTGTCATATCGATGTTGGGCAGCTTGGTGACGTAATAGCGGGCTGGCTGAGCGCGAGTGTAGAGGTAGAAGCCGGTGGCGATGACGTCAGGGGACTGGGGCGCGGGGAGGGGGCGGAAGATCGTGTACCAGGGGGCGGCCATGGAGAAGTTGCCGAGGTAGCCGTAGTTCACGTCACTCAAACCTGCGGTGGAGTGTCAATCATTAATTCATCGTAGGGACACCTTGTGTCTCATGTGAAGTGGACGAAGTCGAGGAAATTGTGTAGGGCTAAAGGCCGATGCACAATTGACGCGAACGGACGACGCGGACGGACGACGGAGACGGATACAATGTTCAAGTCTTCGTCCGTCTGCGTCCGAATTGTGAACAGCAGAGTGAATATGTCATATCTAAACATCGTCCGTCCGCGTCGTCCGTCTGCGTCAATTGTGCATCGGCCTTAAAGGTCACAAGAAGAAGAAGGGAATTATATCGTCACATTTTATTCTAGATTATTTCTTAACCACTTTGGTTTATTCGTGGATAGATAGCCAAAACATGCACAATTTTTTTTAGCTAAATATGTACGCTTAAGGGTGATGCACAATTGACGCAGACAGACGACGAGGACGGACGACGGAGTCGGATACGATGTTTAGGTACGACATATTCACTCTGACTGTTCACAATCGGACGCGAACGGTCGACGACTTAAACATTGTATCCGTCTCCGTCGTCCGTCAGCGTCGTCCGTCCGCGTCAATTGTGCATCGGCCTTGAGTTTTAAAAATATTTAAAAATTCGGTAGAAATAAATTGAATTATCCAAGATCTAAAATTTCACAGAAGAAACTCTTAAGAAATGTAATAATAAAAATCACAATTATTTAAAATATCTCATAAGTTATGAAGAGTTAATATTGTAATTTTAGTTTTGGAACACACAACCAGTAAACTATGACCCACTCACCGCGCACAGCTAACGCCTGAAGGAGCAAGAAACTCGCGAGCCATCTCAAAGCGTTTGTGAATTCCATCGCGCCGAATTGTCAAAGTACATGATGTGAGCAGTCCTGCACTTTTATACCCCTCCTGTCAATGACACTTCTGCGTCGGTTGTCTGCAAAATGTTTGGACAAATACACCGCCTAATTGCATCATTGTTCTCGCAGACGCCCTCCAGTCGAGGCCATGGCTGTGCAAATTATAACGTCACTGTGTATAATGCGTTCAACAGTAACGTATTAATTCGGTGGATAGAATGTAAATAAATGTTTTGGTTAGAACATATGGTAGAACATATTAGAACAATGTTTGGTGATTTATAATCTAAAATTACATGATGATTACAAAGGACTCTTAAAATTCAATAAATATTGCATTTGTATGTTAATTATCGAAGTCATTCACACCTAAGGACCAGTATTTCAATACTTTACTAAAATTTTAACAGTTGATCAGGACATTGACATGGCAACAATCAATGACGTTCCTTGAATGACAGTTTATCTTAACTACTGGTTTAAAAGAGTATTGAAAAACTGGCCCTGAATGTTGCACAACAGTATGTTTCTTGGGATATTTTATCTTATGCAAAATATATTTTATGACAAATAAATTAGAATATGTTTGTTGCATTTATAAATACTTTCCAAACAAGAGATGTACGTAACACCAACAAATCATTCTGCGTGAAATTAACGAAATTATGTGGTTGAATGCCACAGCATTTAATACTCCTTGTCTTTCATATTATTTAGATCATACCCTTACAGTGTATTTATTTATTAATTGCGTATAAAGTTATAAAAATCCTTTAATTGTCAGTTTTAAGTTGGTCCCTGATGATTCCAAAATCCTTAGTGTGACCAACACAAAGTTTCAAGAAATATTTAGATTTGAAAAGCAAATTATGTCAAATACGTGTGCTTAAATAAATCTATGTTTCTAGTGGTGGGAGTAAAATTTTCAGAGATTATAAAACAATTCAAATCAATTTATCTATGATTTGTTTAAATTATTTATTCACAACAGAACACATTCCACATTGTGGCAATAAAATAACTTAAATTAAAATCAATACAACTACAAAGTGAAATTAAAAAACAACAATATACCGCAATATATTCACAAGTGAATCAAAACGGCACATGAAATCTTTAAAATTCTAAAACAATGGAATCAAATGATTCTAATGACTTTTGAATGACATCCAATGATTCCAATGACGATAGAATGGCATCAAATGATTCCAATGACGATGGAATGGCATCAAATGATTCCAATGACGATAGAATGGCATCAAATGATTCCAATGACGATGGAATGGCATCAAATGATTCCAATGACGATGGAATGGAATAATTGAAAACGAATGAAACCTGGTATTCAAAACAAATTAAAATCATATTAAGAGCTATACTTTGATGGTGCATTCTATGGATGGTGCTTCGACTATCTTCATAAGGCAGATGAAGTGTTTTTATGTGCTTTTAATTTGTTTTTAAAACTAGGTTACATCAATCTATAAACCATCAATGGTCCGTAAAATATCAATAACTTTTTAAGTTAACGACATATTAGTCTAAAAATTGTCAGAAACAAATAAAATATTGGCCCCGATGATCATGCAAAATTTGAAGTTGATCTGTCAAACGGTCCAAGTTTAAATTTAATAAAAAATCCTATAATATACTAAGTACTATTCATAAGACCGTACAGATAACATTTGTATGTGAGAAAAATGTATGATTGATTGGTTAAACGGTTTGACCGGTTGAACGGTTTGACCAGGGCCCTACTTGCAAATACAAATATGCAACAGAGAACTTTTAAATATATTTATACACTCTGCAACAATGTCATAACGAGATCAAGCTGCGCATTTACTCTGCCATACAAACATTTTGATAGCTATTCAAAATCAAGTTATCACACAGAATAAAGTAGTATACATCTTCACAATTCTTTACTGAATCAACATTTTGAGTGAGTGTTTTCTTTATTATAACTGCATTTTTATAGAAGAGATTTTTTTTTAAAAAATCTCAAACATTCTTGATAATGGTCATTTTGGGGACATTTGGGGACAAATATAAAATAAATGAAAATGGATAAAACAATTTCATGAAATTAAATTACAATACTAGGTAAGTATTAGGTACAATTCACAAAATAAGACCATCGGGTTTCAAGACATCGATCACTCGTATTATTCAAAAACTTGATTATCAGACAACACAGAGGGAAAAGTAAATGGGGAGTTTGTGGAGTTGAGGTTTATTACAAGAATCAACCAACCACATACCTATAATCATGCAATCAATTCAACAAATATTGACGAATTCAAGCTCACAGTATTTATTAAGTCCGTGGATAAACCAAAAGATTCTTAAGATTCACATTTTTAAAGGACACACAATTATATTGAAATCAGCTTGGTACAATATCACATTAAAAGCGATGTGTGTGTTTAAATGTGTGTTTCAGAGAACAGTTGGGAAATTATGTTGCAGAGTCAATTGCAAGTCCTAAGTGATGATGTATCAGAAGATGATGTATCAGAAGATGATGTATCAGATGATGATGTATCAGATGATGATGTATCAGATGATGATGTATCAGATGATGAGTCTATCCTTGGCGATACTTCTTCATTAGAGTGTCGCTAGATGGATCGGGAACTGTAGATAAGAAAATATACATAATTAGGTATTAGGTATTAATAGTTAGGTATAAAATGAGAGTAACGAGGGTCTAAATTTATGAGACTTTATTAGTCAATTGATTTATTCAAGACTTTTCTTTTTAAGATTTCTGAAAATAAAACTGTAAACCTTGAGTAAATTGATAAAATTGATATGCCAGAAATGTCTACGAAATGGAATAAAATTTAATCAGTTATTTAAGGAATGGTCCAGTCCAAAGATTACGTAATCGAGTATACAGTGAAATCGATCATGGTATATACGCATATATTCTGATAAAATGGGATCAGTTCGTGACCTACAGGGGATGGAAATAAATAAATAAATAAACTTGCATATTTTATTCAAGCAAAGATTCGTTCCTGAAACTTATTTCTACCGTTTAATTCATGGAGAGGAACTATATACTGCCGTGTTACGCATAAAGCAACGTATCGACCATCGACGAAAGATGGCATCTCACTGGGTTGGAAACTGCGTATGGACCAAATGATTAATGTTCGCATGTACACTCGACAATTCATAAAACGGTACTTGAACGAAACGGATTGGCTGGTGGTCAGGTTCATTGACAAACAATCCTTGTTATTATCAATGAAATCAGAGCTCACCTACTAGAGGTAGATGACGAGTAAGTATAGACTTCATCAGATGATGTCATCACATTTTTTTCAGACAATCCATTTCTTTCAAATACCGTTTTATGAATTGTCGAGTGTACAATGAGTAAAATATATCTCTGCACATGTGCAGAACGATCACGTGATTCATACGCGGATTCCTGTTTATCCGTTATACCGCAGTTTTACAGAAAACTCACTACAGAAAGGACGTTTGCTTTTGGTGACGATGTGAAAAATTCCTCTGCCAGGATAGGAGCTCGCCTCCAGACCCATTGGCGAGCAGGTCTTAGATGTACAGGCGGTCCGTTTCCTGAAGAATATCAAACATTTCATGATATCCGTTAGGGTAAGGTTGTCAATATTGGATCGGAGCTAAATGGACATTTCTCGTCGTAAGTAGAAAGTAGGGCCCAAGAGTTAAGAACATATTTTTAACAAAATGTTAAAGATAGTTTAATGGGATTAAGGATCACACCTCTACGGTACTATTCACGACTATTCGCGTTTTCGGGCTGACCAGATGGCAGCACTGACCAGCACTGACAATGCGTCTATAACAACCGCGACACGCAATTGTCATGGTTATGCGCATTGGTTTGTTGTTGTTGACGTTGGTTTGGTGTCATGGCCGTTTTGTGCGGAATCGAAGTGTGAGTGAAGTGGAATAACTTGTGAGTAGTGATTAGACTTCAATTTATGTTTTCTATCAGATTCTTTACCATTGTGGGTCATTTCCGAAGATAATAAGTAGGTAGGTACTGCCTTTCTGATTAAAATGACATTGACATTGCCAACATCAATAAAAATGGCGGCCGTGGCCGAAACGAAAACGATTACTTCTACAGCACTTATACTTTCACACACTAGAGTGTGCCCCCTTTGCTCGAAAACGCGAATACTCCGACGGGAAATGTATAACCCGGTTCATTTAGGGCGCCGGTCCAATATTGACTGCATTACCTTACCAATTGCTGAAATAGTGGATATTATTGTCAATGTGATATATTTTTAGATCGTATCATAATAAAGATAGATCGATTAAGTACTGTTAAGACGGCTGAGTAGTGAGTTTGACCTTGAAGAATTTTTTAATCGATTTTTATCAATATCTTTACCAAAGTAATTGTTAATAAAATAAGGCTTCGTACGAGTATTCAGAACTGTTTAATGAAAATAATTTCATAGTTTGGAACGGTCTATTAGTTTTATTTTGTCCTACAGATGTTTAGTGCCAGAAAATTTGTAAAAATATGGCACTAAACATCTGTAGGACAAAATAAAACTAATAAACCATTCCAAACTATGAAATTATTTTCATTAAACAGTTCTGAATACTCGTACGAAGCCTTATTTTATTAACAATTACTTTGGTAAAAGATATAGATAAAAATCGTTTAAAAAACTCTTCAAGCCACGCGCAAAATATGGTGAAATAGTACAAATACAATGAGAAAATAGATCGCATATTTATATTGTTTATGAATGAATGATCCAAGTATCGTAAGACAGTGACTGTGAAACTTACGTCAACGTTTTGTGTCCCCAGAAAGTGCAATTGATTCTTAACGTCTCAATGAAGTAGAATATGGCGCGTTGATGGCCACAATTAACGTAAGTTCCAACAGCTGTAACATCAAACAGCTATCACAATCATCATGGAGAGCGAAATGTGAACAACCTATTAGGAGATAGCTCAGTGTAAAGCGTTGACAAGCGAGCACCTATACGAGCAACATCTTCAACCAAACATGATCCACAAATACAGAATCTATTTCTGATTTTCTTTGCAACTTTTCAATTTTTATACACTCTGGATTAATTTAATCACTTACTTATTTATTTTTTACATCATTATTACATTATTATTTATTTTATTTTATTATTTATATAATTTATCTATATTTATTTATTTATTCATTTATTATTTTATTTATGTATTATTTATTTTACTTTTACTTATTTGATACTAGGGCCACAAGTGCAATATAATATAGTACCGATTAATTTGTACAAAACAATACAAACCCAAAAGCAAACATCACAGGATCAGCAGCAATTGGTTCCTTGTCAAACAAACATAGGTCCTTGTTAGCCAGATCCTTGTGTGTCTTTTTAATATTCATATTTGTCAATAGGTATGAGCATTTACTGAAAAGAGAGCCAAATTTTAAAAGAGATATTAATGTTTTAGTCAAAACTGAATTTGTACAATTAATGTTAGTGAGAGGCAAAATATGGGAAGCCCATTTTCATTCTTTTTAAATTAATTTTATAATTTTTGTCTGATATTATTTTAGCATAAAAATGTATTGCTACTTAATTTTCTATTGCCCCAAAGTATTTTTATTGCATTTTATAAGTTTTCAAAATTTTCTGAAGCACGCGTATTTTTTTCTGAGATGGCAATTTTCACTTTTTAATAATATTTCAGCATATAAAAGGATTGTACTTGATCTTTTAGTGACAAAATGTTTGTTTATGACATTTTCATAGTTGTATTATGCTTGTGTAAATGTGTTCGTTAACCTACTTTCAACCTATAGTCAATATACACGGAACCTTCTTCTTTCCACTTAGGCACACATAACTTCTACAATTTTCCAGATAACTTCATTATTTTTTCTTCTACCACCTACTCCTATGGAGACAATGTACACACGTGTATTTTAGAACAAAATTTTAAAATTGAATGTGGTTCAAAAAATATTAAGTGCGTAACAATTAAAATTACATAAAATGTATGACTTGTTAAAAAATTATAAAACCTTAACATTTACCTTCATGAAAAATCCCTCCAACACGTTTTAAGATCAAAGTCTATTCAATCAATATTTTTAAAAAATCAGGAATGTATAATGAACCAGTATATCATTACATGCACCTAAAAATGCATTATTTAACATGGCCGGGGCCCTGATTCTATAACTCCATTGCGACCGCTTAGCAATTATTTCAATGTTAATCCTTATGGAAGAAATTGCTAAGCGATCGCAATGTTGTTATAGAATCCCACCTCGGGGTAGAGTATTAGATTTAAAATGTATGTCCTTGGTTAGAACTATTTATCTAAACCTACTATCAAATGCAAGGCTGATCAGACTGTTTAGCGAATTGAGGTTCATGTGTTGGTCCAGGAAATGTTCAGGTAACTTCGGGCATCCAGGTTGCAAAAAGCCTCCGTTGAAGAAGAAGTCTGCGTGGCCGTGCGTTATCAACATCTGGATGGGGCGTCTGCGCATTGGCGGAGGGTAGTAGGTAGTGCGAATGATTGTCACGAAGTTGGCGTCGCTGATGTCCAGACGCACTTCCTTCACGAAGAATTCGAATGAAACTCCGGGGGGGGGGGGGGGGTCAAGAGCTAGAGAGAAACATGATCAACATCAGAAAAGGCGTACAAATAATCTATTTTTCCTGTCCGTCTCTATTTGCTCTCATATTTTTTTTTCTTTTAATGGAATAGAAGCAAAATCAACATCGCACGGTTATAAGACCGTTGTTTCAAGGCGACCGACATTACCTTTAATTATGTAAAATAAAAACGCCAGAGGTACAATTTACATCACCTGGGCTTTCTTGAAGGTTTGAGCAATTCCATGGGTCGGATTAACTAATTTTAGATTAACTGATTATGTCTACTATTTGTTTTGTTCAGTACGTTCCCCTCCCCCAGCGCTACAATGTTAAATTACTTTACCTATCAATCTGCCAACACCGGGTATCCCTTTGCCTATGAGCGAGACCAATTGGCCACCAAGACTGTGACCAATCAAGTTAAAGCTGGATGGGCTGACTCCATGGTTACTTATCATGTACTTGCATAACCTGACAAAAAATCCATTGGTTAATTCGTGCAAAACAAAACAATACGATTCACGAGAAGTGCATTTTTAGTCAGTTTTAATTCAAATATTAGAAACTGATTAAAAAATAATATACCTTGAGCTGTCGCAAATCTGAAACGAGCGTTTATCGAGCATTTAAAGACGCATTGTGAAAGCGGTCAAAATATTTTTCTATACCAATTTTTCGATTAATTCATAACAGGCACAAGAAGCCAAAGAATGACACGACTGCAGGGCAGATATATTAGCGTCTTAGTGGGCTGATAGAAAAGTATCAAGAACGATTTCATTCTGGGCGAATGGATTAAGTAATCTGCTGTGTTACGGATAAAAAAACGTATCGACCATGACAATTCGGGTGAAGTGCGTATCACATTTTGTTGTAATCCGCGGCTGGAACTCGCGTATGAATCACGTGATCGTTCTGCATATGTGCAGAGACCTATTTAAGTCTTTTCCCATTCGCACATTGATAATTTGATCCATACGCGGGTTCCATACGCGGTTTACATCACAGTGAGATATCCACTTTAATTGATAGTCAATTACGGAACAGGTATGGCTGAGTGGTAACGCTCTGAACTTGTATTCCGGAGACCCTTCCTGACCCGTCCTTCCTGACTGGAGTTTTTTCGTGGTATTCCCACAGTCGACAGGCAAATGCTGGGAAGGTACCCTACTAATAGGCCACGGCCGCCTCCTTCCCACCTCCCATCCTTAACTACTCTTCACCATCATCTCCCAATCATCCCCATAATCATTCATCCGTCGCCATTAGCCTCGCAGCAAAACAGTGCGACGTTAAGCCCCAGAAAAAATAATAATAATGGTCAATATGTAACAGTTACGGCAGTAATGGTTTGTCACTCACCTCACAGTTTCGGCGGCGACGACTCGGATGTTGGAAATCGCCTGGAAATAGCTGAAACTCCAGGCGCCGTAGCGCCAGTCCACAAGGATGACATTCGCGTCGAACTGTCAGGAAGACGCAATGAGCTACACACATTTGATGCACTTCTCACGAACTCTGTCAGAAACATTATTACTTGTCTCTATTCGAACAAATAAGCGATACGTGATGGAGCCACTTCTGACAGGAAACTTTTTAGATGCACTTTTGTATTTAGAAGTTGGTGCTTCCATAGGGCAGTGAAAAAGGAGAAACAATTGAAATTTAGATTTAGTTCATAGTTTACTTTTTCAGCCATAACAAACAACTTAAAAATATAATATAATTTATTTATATAAATATCCCCCTTCTCCTCCATTATACACCCTATCTCTAGTACCAAAGAATCCACCAGAGGTCAGTCGAGTTCCTTGTTTTCTCGAATGGCTAAAGAGGCGCTCTTGTTGCACCCTCCACTGGCCTCCTGCTAGCAGGTTTACAATAATTAGGTAATTAAGCGAGTGTCACCATGGTACTCTTATGGCACTTTCTCTGTGTGTTTTTTTGCCTGCACTACCCAGGTCAAAGCGGTCATATTGAATTGAATTAAGCATCCATATTGAATTGAAATATGATACACTCAATCAACATAAAAGTATCTGTTTTCTATAGAAACTTAAGAATAGCAATCTATACACTCTGGTATATAAAGCAAATCAGATTCAGTTGCAGTGGAAAAACATTCATTTCGATATTGATTTTCTTCCGATTTGATATGCGTTTGCAAGTATCAGCTGCTCTGGGACTTGGAATTGGAACTGAAGCATCAAGAAGGCAAGGATGAAAATTTAGTATAGATTTTTCAAATATTTCAAGATTATAGAATAAAATGTCCTTTAAATTACAATAAATGTTGAAAATAACGACAGATTAGTCTTCAAATATGCAAAAAAATAAACTAAAGTTTTCATTTGATCGGTCAATTGTTTCTAGTTTAAATTTCAAAAATCACAGGAAAGATGGTTTTAAATTTTAACCAATGGGAGGATTTGGCTATAACTTTGTAAGATTGGGGACACAGTTGGTTGCAATGACTCTGAAAAATTTCAAATTGATTGGACCAACTAATCGAAAGATATTTTTTTTTTAAATTTGAACCAATCAAAAGCGATCCCAGAGACCGCATAGATTACGTTAGTATGTGTGCAAAATTTCAGATCGATTGGTTGTGCGGTTTGACCTGGGCAGTGCAGGCAAAAAACAAACAAACAAAACAAAATTAATAAAATAAAACATACAGAGAAAGTGCCTTAAGAGTACCGTGGTGACGCTCGCTACGCTCGCTCAATAAATTCCGTCTGTGAACTTACCTTCCAGAGTAACGAATCCTTGAGCTCTTCTACCCAAAGATCATTTGAGCGATCAACGTATCCATGACAGATGAAGAACGTGGGTTTGTCACCCGAGAAGTCCGAGCCTTTCAGTGAGATGTCCGGCAGCTTGGTGACGTAATAGCGGGCTGGCTGACCGCGAGTGCAGAGGTAGAAGGAGGTACGGAGGACATCAGGGGGTTCGGGTATGGGGAAGGGACGGAGAGGGGTGAACCAGGGGGAGGCCATGGAGAAACATCCCAAGTACCCGTAGCATACGCTTGAAGCGTTGAGTGAGCATTCACTTGGTACTTCTGCAAGTAGAATAACAGGACTGAAATAATAACAGAATAATGGGGAATAGGTGAATGTTGAGATTATATTTTGTTTATATACAGAATAAGCCTCAAAGAGAAATGTAAAATTTTATATATTTTTTTAATTCATATATTTCCCATAATTAATTTATTAGTTTTCGACATTAATCCCTCCTCTGCAAAAACAAGCTGTACGTCACACGCCGTGTTCCCTGTGTTACGGGATGCATAGAACCGGCTAATGCTGGCTTTCCATGCTCCGTTATCTTCCTTCAACGTCCGACACCGTCCGACGAAAACGACCACGTGACCCGTCTCGACCAATCAGAGCCATCCCCAAAAATCTCGGACGGCGAGGGATTGGTCGAGAGGGGTCACGTGGTCGTTTTCGTCGGACGGTGTCGGACGTTGACGGAAGATGACGGATCATGGAAAGCCAGCTTAAGGCTAACATTATCTATACGACCCGACTCGGCGTGTGACGTCAAATTGTGTTTCATGGACAGTTACAATCTTCCAAACTTTGTCAATTCGTTCCTTGAAAACTATTCATCACACAACAAAAATAATACCACATCTGTCTTCAACATCATCTCAACCTTCAAAAAATATGTATTATTCTAAAATCAAAACGTCACTTCACTTCCCTATTATAATCGAAAAGTATAATCTAGGATGATAACTCCTAGGACGAAGTGGGTGTTATAATCCTAGGTATAATCTCAAATATATTTCAGTTTGTCAAGTGGGTGTTATAATCCTAGGTTTGTCGAAGACTTTAGCAGACTTGAGAGCTTAAAGGGGCGTAAGGGCCGGTTTTTGCACCTCTTGCTATAGTTAGCTACCGGATAGAGTTCTAGATTGTGTTAGCAAACGTCTTTTAACTTCTTTATAGTGTTAGCTAGAGGATAAAATCAATATAAAATTGGTTACTTGCTAATTTTATATGTTAGCTAGCTATCAAGAACTTTAGCAAGAGGTACAAAAACCGGCCCTAAGATAATTCTCCAAGATAAGATTAAGATCTAGATTAGGGGAAGATTAAGATCCCCTGGATAGTCTAAACTCTAAATCAAAATGTGGATTCCGAATAATAATGCAATTTTAACAATGAAAATCTTTTAGAATGCCTCTGTTAGTACAGGACAGTTATTGTGGGACAAACTTGTGTACGAAATATTGTAGACGATGCCTCCAACTATACAGGCCTGGGCCACACAGGCTCAGGAAAGTTTTTAGCTATTTCATTTTTGGTCACTAACCGTATTTCTTAAAAATTACGGTTTAAAAGCCAATAAATCATTAATTTACAAAGAAATCCTTTTTCTGACACCAAATGTAAAATTGTAATATTATCATGTTCTGTTTTTTTGTTTTTTTTTAAATACATTTGTAATATTTTTGTCTATTATATTTACTGGCAATATATTATATGAACATTTTTTGATGTATGTGATGCTTTAGGAACTATTGAAGAAAATGTAGAATTTTATTCGCAGTGAAGATATTTTATTATTTCCTAAAAGTACCCAATCATGAATTCACTAATCAATTCAAACTCAATGATAAAAATAATATAGTCTCGTGTATTATTGGGTGAACAGGGGGTCGGCGGGTGACAATCCCCCCCCCCCCTTACAAACACCCTTCCCACACGTTTAAATAGGGATGAGGTCTATCATTCGGCAAACTATTCTATGCAAACCGTGTTTCATTGGTTAAATAATAATCTTCTTACTCTAAATAAATCCAAAACATTTTGTCTTCCCTTCTCTATTAATGCGGCAACTGAGTGCACTACCAATCATTCCATTAAAATTCATTATCCGTTTTGCAGTATTACTCAGTGTGATAGCAATGATTGCCATACCATTGATAGGAAACACTCCGTTACTTATTTAGGTGTTATTATAGACAGTAGGCTTCGCTGGAGTGATCATATTGTTAGTATGTGTAATAAACTTCGCGGATTAGTGTACATCTTTTATCGGCTAAGAAATATTCTAAACAAAAGTATTTTAATTACATTATACAATGCAATTGTTAAATCACTGCTACAATATGGTATAATAGGGTGGGGTGGGGCTGGGAAAACTTGTCTTCAACCTTTAATTATTATGCAAAAACTAATATTAAAAGTAATTTAAAAAAAAAACCCAAACAGTATCCCACGAAACTTGTTTTCGAAGATTGTGGAGTACTTCATCTTAACCAATTATATATTCATACCTCATCTTTATTCGTTTTTAAAAACTTTCATAAACTTAGTGTTATCTTAAACAATATTGATAGGGTTCATGATACCAGAATGAACCCCTGCAATACGTTAAAATTGCCAAAAATGAGGACAAGTTTTGGTCAGCAGCACGCCAACTTTTTGGGACCCAAAATTGACAATAACACACCTTTAGAAATCAGAAATTCAGATAATCATCTAATATTTAAAAATAAATTGAAATCGTGGCTCCTGAGTAGTGGAATTGAGTCTGCACAGTCAATGAGATTTTCTTGAAAAGAGAAGTAAAAGGAAAAAAATACATGAAAGAAAGGAAATTATAATCTTATTTGTTTAATGTTTAAAGATACTGTTTCTTTGAATCTTCTTTGAATTTTATTATTGGTTTCTTGATTATATATTTGTTTATAGCCATCTTGGAGATTATGTTTGTATTTGTTGTAATAGGCTGCCCGCAAACAAGTTTATCTTATGCGGGCTTCAATTCAGTATTGCCATAATTGTGTTATATTGTATAAATGTATGTATACCTCTGAATTGAATAAAATTGTTTGAAATTGAATTGAATTGTGCCGTGTTCATGCACATATCTACATAGAACTTAACATTGTGATGACAGAACGCATGATCCACCCAATTTTATAAAATATGAGGTCAAATGAGTTCAAATCGATTTGTAAATTTGTTTACGTTATGTAGGACAAGGTGACTGGATTACTGGATCATCAATACGAACTTACATAAATAATTAAAAACGAGGTACCATAGCCAAGTTTTATGGAGCAAGGTGGTGGGGGAGTGGGGAGGGGAAGGGGTATTGATAACATTTTAATTTGCATTGTATCCATAATTGTTCATCAAGTGGTGAAAAGAAAAAGAAATAGAAAAAAGAAATTTATTAATAAGTTAGACGAGACCAAATCCTACCTATGAATCTTATACCAACAGCTGGCTTAAAACTTGGTATTGATTGATTATAATAAAAGTTTATCTCGCAATTGTTTATAATCTAAAAACATAACATCCGACAAGCAGAAATCAATTAAAAGACATTTAGTATTGGACTTTTGACCTGATTAATTCTGTGTGTTAGACGCAGAAGGACCGAAGGCAATTTCAATGATTCTGAATCTATTTATTAGAAGACTCTCGTCATTTTGAAAGTGCATGTTTTAAGACAGTATGGACATAGGTCTATTTGAAATTAATATCATGTTTCGAAAGGTGTGCATGAACAACATCGAAAAATGAACTCCGGCCAATCTGCGTGTAATGTACAGGTAAGTACCTGTTTCCACTGCATTGGCAACGTTGCCTCCAGCCGTCACCGCCAACAACACCGCCAGAAACATCCTTGCTGTCTATGTCCCGATCACTGACAGTTAGCACAGTTCGAGCTTTATACCTTGCGCTCCAGCCACTAGTAGCCACTAGCGTGCAAGTAAGTGATGCAGGCACGAGAATTCAAAACAGCAAGTGTTACAAATATTGAGTTCATAGTAGTTTTTGAACTAACTGATGTTGAATTATTGATAAAACATTCTGTGAACGCGTTTGATTAGCGAGCACAGATACGTGCAACACCTCGAACACAAAAAACATCTTTATGTCATACTGAATTCATAGTTTGCACGTGCACGTGACGTCATCTCATTGTTGCCTGCCACCATCTTGATGGCTCGAAGAATAGCTGTGATACTCTGCTTTTTGACGATATTTTATAGATAATGGCCTGCCTAGGTAATTGTATAGGCTCCGAAGAAATCTTTAGTATTATCTGACAGAAATACATCGATTTACCTCAATAAAATTATGAATCTGGCCCGTCAACGTGCCAAGAAAATGTCCGTCCTCAGGTGGAAAATGAAATTATTTTGCATTGCTGATATAAAACAAAATAAGTTCATTGCAAGCTATGAATACAAAACAAGAATCATTCTACCATTATAATATGCGATTTGAAAACAAGTACCTCAAATGTTCTTACCTCGTAAGTTAGTTGTGTGCAGATCCAGCCATAAGCATTTCTCCAACACATGCTAATTCCAACCCACCGAGAACAACAACCCTGATGCAGATGCTCATTTCAACTGAATTTTAACTGACATTTTTTAGAAGTTGACAGATATTTTACGGTGTGCTACCTTTGGGGAATTCATCAGCTGGATATTTGCAAAATTTGTTTCTGTTACAGAGTTTTTGTTTGTTTGTCCAACATACACTAATTTTTATTCTGATAAATATTTTAGGTATTTGAAGTTTCAAAATGTTTTTTATTCGTTCTGGAATACCCCAAATCCCCAAATCTAACTGAATTTTGTTTTGTAATTTCGTCGAGATAATATTGGCAGCATGAAGTAAATTAAACTGAAAGTTTTTCTTAGTTTTCAAATTCTTTATTCACAACTGAATACAGTAAGCAATTATAAATACATAAGTGCTTGAAACACATGTGTTTAAATGAGTTTTATTAAAAGTACAATACGGAATTGTACCAAGTGATGACGTCAGAAGATGATTCTATCCTTGGCGATATTTCTTCATTAGGTTGTCGCTGGCTGGATCGGGAACTGTAGATAAGAAAATATGATTAAAACAGATTTAAAAAAATAGATAGTAGCGACCGTTTCAAGCGTAATTGACTAAAGAATACCACACATTGGGGTACACTTTGACCTCTGGTTTGACTTTAGAGTCTTAAATACGCTATGTACCACATTTTTTTTTTACATTTTGAAAAATTTAATAAAATTTTAAATTTTTTAAAAATGATTTGGGGAACAGTCCTCCGAAACAATTGGCAGTGGTTATAAGCGTTTTAGCTCACATTTTAGAGACTATTTCAGGCAAAATGTAAGCCACATTTGAACCATTTTGGATCTCTAGAACTGTTTCTGCATCACTGTGTTTTCACTATTAGTTTGAACAGGACGTGAACTCACTACAGAATGGTATCTTGCTGTTGGTAGCGATATGAAACAATCCCTTGGCAGGATACAAGCTGGCCTCCAGACCCATTGGAGAGCAGGTCTTGGATGTACACGCGGTCCGTTTCCTGAAGAATATTCATTAAAAACGTAAACTATTGAAATTATACATGTCTAGGATGTAGACAAAATTATTGTGAGATGAATAGTCATCAAGGAATCTTGATTCAAAGGTTCAACCCCATGGACGAATGCGAGGTTGCGAAGCCTGCGATAGAACGCGCAATTGTACTGCGTGGGAATAGACAAGCAATTTACAGGAGTTATCATATCGTTTCTTTTTTATTATTTATTTATTTTAGAGTGGTTCTTTGAATGTAATAGGATGGTAGGAAGTTGCAAATATGGATGTTGGCATCTTGTATTGAGCTGGTTCGTCAGAGTAGTTAACAAGGTTTTTGATGAATGAAATATGATTTTTACTGAATCCCTCAGTTAGGTGAATGTTAATAAATACCAACTGCAATGTGAAAAGATTTTCCTCGAGTGGGACTCGAACCCACGACCTTCCGATATCCAGTCAGATGCTCTACCAGCTGAGCTATCGAGGCAGTTCACATTGCAGCGGCTGTGTTCCAATATAAGCTGCGTTAGCAGCTAAGCGTTAAGCATAAGCATAAGCGTTAGCAGCATAAGCTTATAAGCTTATGCGTTAGCAGCTTATCAAGCTGCGTTGTCAGCTTGATTTGACACTCTTGTAGTAGAATTTATCTGCTATCTTCGTTATGAAAGTCTTGATGGGGTCTATCCTCAGGTCCTTGAGTAAGTTGACGTTTTTAGTGTAGAGAGGAGCTTTTAGTGATTATTCTGAGGGCTTTGTCTGTAGGATTTGCAGTCGTTTGATGTGGGTTTTTGCAGCTCCTCCACAGACTGCAGGGGCAAATGTCATAATTGGTCGAATAAGTGATTTGTAGAGAAGGAGACGTTTCTTGATGCTAATGGCTGATTTTCTGTTGATGATGCTTGTATTGTATTGTATTGTATTGTATCTTTATTCAAACAGATTTGCATACAGAGTATACGGTGTCTGAGTTTTGGGAAAAAATACATCATGGATAATAATATCTAAGCGTAACAAGATTCACAAATGTGTTTTTATAAAATCTAAAAGTATAACATTTGTGAAAAGCTACAATTACAAACTTCTTACATACTAAAAGCGTGTCTAAATGCTCTAATACTAGGCATGATATCATCTGCGAATATATCTGTCCGAAGTCCATTCCACTCTACAAATTCCTCTTCCTATTGTTGAATTGGCTCCATATTTTGTCTTATAACCTAGCCTTACTATTTTACACTTGTGATCTTTTCTTCCTCTATGTACATCTGGTATAATCCTGTCTGTTAGCTCCTTCCAAGGTTTCAACCAAATGATCGCTCTGTACATTTTTATTAATCTAGCAATTCTTCTTCTTTCCTTCAGTGGTTGCCAATTCATGTTTTTTACCAAGTTTGTAACACTCGTGTATGTATACTCTGTCACATCTAGCTCTCCGTCATCCACTCCTCTCTCCTTTAACACGTTTAACAAGCAAATTAGTAATCTCTCTTTGTTTCCAACTGCCTTTACATTCATCTTATTCAATTCTGCTGCCACTTCCACGACTTTCACATCAACCTAACTGACAGGGACGGCGCCAGGGGTGGGCGCAGGTGGGCGCGCGCCCACCAAAAATTGTCTACCTCCCACCCTCTGCCTACCCAAAAATATTCAAAGATATTTTTATTATTGCGTTTGATTTTTTTTTTTTATAATTGAATGAAATAAGTAATCAAATAACACAGGTTGAATAATTTTCTAAAATTACACCGCATCAAGTTGTAGGCTGTTAGTGTAAACCTTTAATAATTGGTAACTTTACAATCCACACTCCTATTTTGTGTGATATTCCAATCATATTTATTTCAAAAGTAGAATTTTCAGCATCCCATAAATTCGTTTCTATTGATTTAAAAATCCGAAAAACGCCCTGCGTGGCATGGCTTTTAAACCTCATTATAGGAGTTGCAAGTTAAAGGATATTATACGATTATTTTATACTTAATATCTAATACATAATATTAATATTGAATACTTAAATTTGCATTTAATATTATTGCCATCTGCAAATTAAAAAAATTCCAGCTTGTATTTTATTCAGGTATTTATTGCAGTTGGTATGAATACATACATATACTTTCAATGGGAAAATGATGTGCCCACCCTAAAAATTTGTCCGCCACTCACTGCCCACCCTATCAAAAATTCCTGGCACTGTCCCTGCTAACTGAGGTTACCAGGAAAATCATATTTCCTTCAATATAATTATTCAGTATAATTTAAATATTGGGAAAAGTAATACATAGTGGTAATTTCAAAAAAAAAATTGACTTACGATCAGTAGAGTTATGGTGAAACTTACTTCATCGAGCCTTTGTGTCCCCAGAAAGTGCAGGAGCTTCTTAGCGTCTCGTTGAAGTAGGCGATGACGCGTTGATGATTACAATTAACGTAAGGCCTAACAACTGTAACAAAAAAACACAGTTAAGGAGAGCGATTATGCGACATTATGTTATTATCTTTTAATTTTTTTTATTGAAGCAACATTGCTAATACTTCTCACAATATGATATTTAAATTTTAACCATAATCATTTTCTCTAAACCGACCTTCATATGCAAAGTTGACTAGAGTGTTGAACGACGTGACATTGGTGTTAATCCGGTATATATTGTGAGGTAGCTCGGGACATCCGGGTTGCAACACGGCTCCGTTGAAGTAGAAGTCTGCGTGTCCGTGCGTTATCAACATCTGGATGGGGCGTCTGCGCAACGGCGGAGGGTAGAAGGATGTGCGCAACACCGTCACGAAGTCGGCGTCGCTGATGTCCAGACGCACTTCCTTCACGTAGCCTTCGAATCCAGGTCCGGGGGGGTCCAGAGCTGGAGGGAAATACATGAGAAACATCATGAGTACAAATAATCTTTTTACTGTCTGTCTTTATTCTGTCCCCTTTTTCTGCACATTGATTTTGGTAGATTGAAGCATGGAATAAGAACTGAAACAATGTATTGGTATATAATAATCTACCCAGGGGTAGATTAAAAGCCTAAAAGGCCTAAGGGACAGGACATTGGACGCAAGTCTCATTTGTTTTGAAAGGGAAGATTTTTGGGCGTCATTTAGTACTTCCAAGATGGATATTAAACCCCCTCCCTTCTTCCACCCCCTGCGCTCTCTATAGCGGAGCGCTAGCCAATTCGTACGCGGCGCTCACATAGTATAGATAGGTAAATTATTTCTGGCTTACATGTCTTTAGTATTTATACATACAATGCGCCAAAAAATTGTTATTTTTAAAATAAAGTGTCGACTTAACAATTTTTGGACATCACTCATTTTTAGTGCTGAATTTTTAGATTTCTTATAATTTGTTATTGAAGAGACTTGAATATTATTTTTACATGGAGTGCTTGTTTGGGGATTATACTTTACCTATAATTCTGCCAACACCTGGTAATCCTTTGCCAACGAGCGAGGCCAATTGGCCACCAAGACTGTGACCAATCAAGTTAAAGCTGGATGGGCTGGCTCCATGGTTGCTCATCATGTACTTACATAGCCTGAAAACAAAGTCACTGTTTGAGGCAAGATATGATAAACACGCGCACATCCGTATGATTCGTACAACCAACGGCGGCTGGTGTTTTGGATACCACGGTTATCGTAAGATCACTGGAGACCGCTGTAGGAGCTGACGGCTGCGTCAAATTTTCACAATATACGGACAAATCCAAGGCTCATTATTTACTCCATAGTTATGCAGCTTTGGGAGGTAGGTTTGATACACATTTTCTCGCAATACTATTGAAAAAATGTAAGAAATACCTGAAATAAAAAAGTTTTATTTTTAATAATTTTGCATGAAATAATCAAGCGAGCGTAGCGAGCGTCTCCACTTGAAACTTATGGCTCGAATCTCTGTTTTTGTGTGTATTTGTGCATTTGGCGTCTCCTGCCAAACGAAGTAATGGATCAGGCCAATTTTTTCACACAACTTAAATTACTATTCTCGTTATGGTCAAAATGATTTTCAGCAAGTTCGCTCCATTGGTTGCATCGGAAACTTGATGTGTAGTTATAGTTAGCTTGGCATTGGGGATGAAGGAAACTCTGTGTATATAACTGCAATAGTTTGACCTATCATCACCAAATTTTGCAAGGTCATGTCTACCAGCATTATAAGTGATGTTTTACAAATCTGTAATGAGCTTCAAGAGTAATAGACATTTTACTGACATTTGTATACTTAATTTAAAACGGCCTATAGCCACACCACCATTTGACCTATCAAATGGTCTTCGATTAATCTGATCAATCAAACTCCTATTTTGCATGGTCGTTCAGACCAACATTGTCTCTTATTTTACGAATTTTCAGCCCTACCAGTCAAGAACATAGATGCACTTATTGACAGTTTCAATAACTGTCAGAAATGACATTTCAAAACAGAAATTCCACTGCATTCTGGGTTGCTCTATGTAGCAAAGCAAAGTTTATAGATGGCTTTTCTCAATATCAATGTAAGACAGATTCTTTTCTTAGTGAATCAACTTGCAATACATAATGTAGTCAAAATGTAATGTAGGTATTTCATATACATAGGTATAGGGAAACCTTATCTAAAATAATTTATTTTACGATATGGATTGTGTTTCACAGTTATGAAAACAACGTTTTGACTAGATAGCATAATATTTTACACATTTCCAGCCCAATCGGTCGAATATCTGTCCAAAGAGATTGATGGAAAAATATCAGTACAATAATCTGTTATTTAATTGATCCAGAGTGTTTATGAAAAGTTGCAAGGAAAATTGGTAATAAATAATATATAGTTAGTTATCTTTGATTGAATGGATCGTGCTTGATTGACGATGTCGTGCGTGTCGGTGCTCGCTCATCAACGCGTTACACCGAGCGTTTTCCTAGTATGAAAAATAAAACTTTTTTCCTTTAAATATTTAAAGCCGTCAGTTTCTAGACAGCATTTGGATGGGCGACCATTCAAGTCTGCCTTGTAAGAGTTGGGCTTGAATGTTACTTGATGGGATGGAGGTCGGGTAGCCATGGCATGTCGTGATGCCACACGACACACGCCTCGGTTCTCGTCAGCAACTTTGAGCGCGGTCAGCGGTTGGATGGGTGACCATTCAAGTCTGCCTTGCCAAATGCTGCCGTTGTACCAGAGAGACTGGGGTGTTTGGGGGTAAGTGTGACGACCTCCCTCCACCTGTTATCAGTCTCTCGACGGCGTGGGTTGTGGAGGCTCGTTCTGTGAATGTTACACCGTCCTGATCGGATGGAACGTTAAGCCGTTTGGCTCCCTTGGTATCTTTCGTCAGTAGTAAGCTACATGCCGGTACCGGTTTCCTCTCCGCCCTTCTCTATATTTCATTCTCACTAGTGGAGCCTCGGCTCTGTTGAGAATATAGACTAAATAATAACTCGTAAAGTATAGTAAAAGAGGGTTGCGCACGCAAATGCAAAGAGACAGGGTGACATACCACCGTCACTCGGTGGTATGACAGTTCGTAGTGAGCATTCTCTACCTTCATTCCATTCTCCTCGGAGATCTCTAACCCTCATCAGTACGTTGTGTCTAATGTCCGTCCGTCCGAACGGGTAGCTCAGTTGGTAGAGCTCTCGCCCGGCAAGTGAGAGGTCCCGGGTTCGTGCCCCGGTTTGGTAGTATATTTTTCACAACGCACATCCCTTCCTTTCATCCTAACTCCATGGAAGTTTTCCACAGAAACCTACATTCTCACCCTTTGCTCCGGTTCGTCCGGATCAAAAGAAAGATGCCATTCTGGCACCCCGGGGGAAGTTTTGACATCTATAGAATGAAGTGCCATCAAGTTGCAAGTGAAGAGATCCGAAGAAAGCACATGACTATGAGCATGCTTCACAAGCATCCCAAGGTCGCCGAAGTTTCGACTCGCTGTACCAATCTTTGGTTTCACTCACCTAATAATTTCGGCAGCGACTACTCTGATATTGGAAACTGACTGGAAGTAGTTGATTCTCAAGGCGGCATTGCCCCAGTCAACGATGATCACGTTGGCGTCGAACTGTCAGGAAAGTTGTTATGAGTTACATTACATTACAGAGCACGTCATGCTCTTTTAATTTGTACAAACATATTTTGATGAGTCGCCCCATGCCAGCCAATTCGTACTGTGCGCAATCACTCGAATTAAACTGTGATGGCTGGGAGCTACAGCAAACACTTTTGCGCGAGCATCTTCGTATATGCCACTTTCGACCAACTGTGTCTTAAAATCGGATACTCTCCCATTGTGGAGTTTAAGCAATTTATGAAAAAGGGAAGTCTCATTAAATTCTTTATTTTAAAATCGTAAATATCAATATAAATAATAAAATAATGACAAGTATACCTTATCACTTGAAAAATTACATTTTCATTCATAAAAATTATCAAAATCTGGTGATGTCATTTCTAAATCCACAACAATGTGTTACTATGGTAAATACTTTGTTGACATGGCAATGCTGAGCCCCATGACGTCAATGCCGATATCACTGTTTAAAAACAACCAGTTTCAGACTCCCCCGGATCTGGCCTGTTAGGTCGACCCCTCTCTATGCCTTCCCTAGTATTCAACAAAGTTAACAAAATATTAATATGCGCAAACAAAATGACCTCGCTGTCGACGCGCTATTAAACACTTTACTACTACTACTACTACTACTACTTCACCCCCCAAGAAATACAATAGTTTCTCTGTGTTCAACTTCAGCACAACCATTACAACAATTATTTTGAAATATATTTCATAGCAGACTTCCCCATTTATGGTTAAATCATTTTGTATGGCCTGTTGGTGTGGGTAAAAATGACTAACTGGGCGCATCGCGTCTCTTCAAAACAAGATTTAGCTTCAGGTTATACACTATCCTTACACACAACCAACTCCTAGACTTTAGCAAAGACTTTTAAAATTGTGTCTGTTAATAATTGCGTCTTACCTTCCAGAGTAATGATTCCTTCACCTCATCGACCCAAAGATAGTTACTATCATCTGTCCATCCGTGGGCGATGAAGAACGTGGGTTTGTCACCCGAGAAGTCAGAACCTTTCAGTGAGATGTCCGGCAGCTTGGTGACGTAATAGCGGGCCAGCTGAGCGCGAGTGCAGAGGTAGAAGGAGGTGCGGAGGACATCAGGGGGTTCGGGTATGGGGTAGGGACGGAAAGGGGTGAACCAGGGGGAGGCCATGGAGAAACATCCCAAGTACCCGTAGCATACGCTTGAGGCATTGAGTTGACATTCACTTGGTACGTCTGCAAGTAGAATAACAGGACTGAAATAATAACAGAATAATAATCGAAAAGTATATTTAGCAGACTTGAGAGCTTAAAGGGGCGTAAGGGCCGGTTTTTGCACCTCTTGCTAAAGTTAGCTACCGGATAGAGTTCTAGATTGTGTAAGCAAACGTCTTTCTACTTCTGTATATTGTTAGCTAGAGGATTAAATCAATATAAAATTAGGTGCTTGCTAATTTTATCTGTTAGCTAGCTATCAAGAACTTTAGCAAGAGGTACAAAAACCGGCCCTAAGATAATTCTCCAAGATAAGATTAAGATCTAGATTAGGGGAAGATTAAGATCCCCTAGATAGTCTAAACTCTAAATCAAAATGTGGATTCCGAATAATAATGCAATTTTAACAATAAAAATCTTTTAGAATGCCTCTGTTAAGCCCCATTTACACGGTGCAAGTTGTTCTTGAACAACTTCTGTGCCACAGTGGTTCTGCTCGTGCGTAGTGTCACTTTTGAGATGAAAAAGTGACACTACACATTTGCATAACTTTTGTAGCACAGTAGTTGTTCAAGAAATTGCACCGTGTAAATGAGCTTTAGTACAGGACAGTTATTGTGGGACAAACTTGCGTACGAAATATTGTAGACGATGCCTCCAACTATATAGGCCTGGGCCACACAGGCTCAGGAAAGTTTTTAGCTATTTCATATTTGGTCACTAATCGTATTTCTTAAAAATTACGGTTAAAAAGCCATTAAATCATTAATTAACAAAGAATCCTTTTTCTGACACCAAATGTAAAATTTTAATATTTTCATGTTCTCCTGTTTTACTAATTTATTTATTAATTTTATTTAAAAATATAAATTTTTTAATATTTTTGTCTACTATATTTACTGGCAATATATTATATGAACATTTTTTTATGTTTGTGATGCTTTAGGAACTATTGAAGAAAATATAGAATGTAATTCCAGTGGAGTTATTTTACCCAATCTTAAATTCAATAATCAATTCAAACTCAATGATAAAAATAATATAGTCTCGTGTATTATTGGGTGAACAGGGGGTCGGCGGGTGACAATCCCCCCCCCCCCCCCAACCCCCCTTACAAACACCCTACCCACACGTGCCGTGTTAATGCACATATCTACATAGAACTTAAAATGTGATGACAGAACGCATGATCCACCCAATTTTATAAAATATGAGGTAAAATGAGGTCAAATCGATTTGTAAATTTGTTTACGTTATGTAGCACAAGGTGACTGGATTACTGGATCATCAATACGAACTTACATAAATAATTAAAAAACGAGGTACCATAGCCAAGTTTTATGGAGCAAGGTGGTGGGGGGGGGGGGGGGGGAGGGGTATTGATAACATTTTAATTTGCATTGTATCCATAATTGTTCATCAAGTGGTGAAAAGAAAAAAAAGAAAAAAAATTAATAAATAAGTTAGACGCGGCCAAATCCCATTGATGAATCTTATCCCAACAGATGGTTTACAACTTGGTCTTGATTGATCATAATATCAGTTAATCTCGTAATTGTTTATACCCTCCTAATAACATAATATCTAACAAATAGAAATGAATTAAAAAACATATAGTATTGGACTTTTGACCTGATTAATTCTGTATGTTAGACGCAGAATGACCGAAGTCAATTTCAATGATTCTAAATCTTATTTGTTAGTAGACTCTCGTCATTTTGAAAGTACATATTTTAAGACAGCATGGACGTCGGTCTGTTTGAAATTGATAGAGCTAGATATTATATATCGATAGGTGTTCAAAAACACCATCGAGAAAATGGACTCCGGCCTATCTGCGCGTAATGTAAAGGTACCTGTTTCCACTGCATTGGCAACGTTGCCTCCAGCCGTCACCGCCAACAACACCGCCAGAAACATTCTTGCCGTCTATGTCCCGATCACTGACAGTTCGAACTTCATACCTTGCGCTAGCGTGCTAGTGATGCACGCACGTGAATTCAAAACAGCCAAGTGTTACAAATTGTGTTCATACAGTTTTTGAAGTGATGTTGAATTATTGATAAATCATTCTGTGAACGCGTTTGATTAGTGAGCACAGATACGTGCAACACCTCGAACCGAAATATCATATCACACAGAAACATATTTATGTCAAACTGAATACAATATACGAATCACTACCAATATAAAATATTTAGGTTCTATGTACTATTTGCTTTTAACGACAACTTTGACATCTATCTAGATACAGTCTAACACAAAGGCATCGAAATCAATGTCCCTTTTATATCAATTTTGAAATAAATTTAGTTTTTAATTTGATGTTTAATAAAAGTAATTAATAAGACGATTCTTTATCAAAGAATGGTGTGACTTGGAATCTAACAAAGTCTTCATCAAGTCCATGACGCATCAATCATTGTTTCCCACTCTTGTGAACACGCTGTAGTAGGAATACGCAGTTTGCATCACCTTAAATCAGACAGAAGTCACTTGTCACAAAATATTTTTTGGGGATTGAACAGCCCTCGTATGCTACCTGTACCATGATTACTACTATTTAATGATAATACAAAGTTGACTTACAGTTGTGAAAAGTTCCATGGACATCGGGAAACATTTGGCAGCTCGTAAGACAACTGGCTGCATTGCTCGCAACATGACAATGCGAAGAGACTTCTTGAATCCTTCAGAAGTTTCCAACCAATCACATTCATACACAGCGCGAAGCAAAAGTGAACTCTAAAACAAGAGTTGAAGAATACATTTTACGTTGTCAGAACAATCTCAATTGAAAGTAGATAGAGGTAATTGTAACCGAGCTGTTAAGAGTCGATAATACTCGCAGAAAATTTTGATTCGGATGTAAAAAAAATCCTGCATGAAAATGCATGAAAATGCATTAGCTCTGGGTTGTACGTGACATTTCTGACATTTAATCGTCTGTTGCATGTTGCATACACTGCTTTAAAGTAAGTTATTTTAATTCAAATAATGAAAACCACCAAAAAATACATAAAAAGGCGGCCCCTACTTTTTTCTTAGCGGCTTGACCGATTGTTCTCAAAATTTAACAGCATAGAGATAAAGAGTAAATCTGTGCCTCTAGTGATCCAAAGAAATAATTTAAAATGTTTTTTCTTGTTTTGAGGAAGTGCTAACATGGGCAATATACGAGTCTTTTGGGCACCTCTGCCCTGAAAGAACTAAACACAAAATAAAACTTTGGTACTTCTAGAGACACAGATCTACTCTTTATCTATAACCTGTGAAAATTTGAAGACAATCGGTAAAGCCGTTTAGAAAAAAGGAGGGGCCGCCTTTTTGTGCTTCATAAAACATGGATTTCATCAAGTATCGTAGACTCTTAAATATCCTTACCTCGTATGTTAGTTGCGTGCAGAACCAGCAGTAAAGAGCCATTTCTCCAACACATGCGAATACCAACCCACCGAAAACCACAACCCTGCTGTCAAAGTTCATGTCAACAATCGTTTGAATCGCCTACAAAGAAATATTATTATAGGTACACTCTGTGTGTATTCTGCAGGACTTACATTTTCACTGACTTACAGTTATTCTGACAGGTGCCGCAGCGATCCCAACAAATACAGCACAGAACAGTTGATATGTCAGGGTCGATTGTAGCACTGATTCCAAAGTATCGGTCAATCTAGATATCAAATTAATTTAAATCAATGCTAATAAATTACCTATTATTACTAAAGTTAAATTGTTCCGGATTAACTAACTTTTAGACAAATTCAACTATTTCAATTATTTTGATTTAGTCCAATATTTACTTTAGTAACTCACAACATATTTCACAGAATACACAGAACATTTCATTTCAATTGTTGTGAACGTAGAAAACAGCATGTATCCAAAATTATATTCGAAAATAATAACATTTTATATTCATCATTCTAAATAATAATTACTTTAAATCTCGTTGTTAACCAATACTTTATATAAATTTTTAAAATGTTACGCATTGTGTGCGTGCAATGTTTACATTTCAAACCGATATACAAGTCAATTTTAAATCGAATTTACAGGTTTTTAATTGGCTTTATACCTTATCAGTATTTGATGATGTGTGACGCATTCGACAAGAAATCTACGAGACTGGTTTTCAACTTCTTGAATCGATATTTCTAAAGTATTTCGTTCACAAGCGTCTATTCCATGCTTTTGACACCTCGCTCTTGGAAGAATCCGTTTCCGTTTCGCAGCCTCCTTCTGGAGGTCTTCGTCGATCTTAGCAAATATCAATCTTCGCATGTTCGTCAGTTTGTATCGCAACAATCGAAACTGTCCGATAATCTCGATTATAATCGATAGAAAGAAAAGATCGAACAGTAGAATTAAGAAATATATTGGTACATGAAAGAAGAACCAATCACTGAATAAAAAGATCTCGAGATACGGATATTGTCTTGGTTCGATCGGAAATGATAATCTGTAACAAATTACACGACGAAAAGAATTAGTTAACAAAAAAACGAAAAACTATTGAAACTATAGTAGATGTCTTACTTGAGCAGAGTGATTCTCTTGACGATTCCCTCAACTAGTGTAAAAGAACAAACTACTACAAGCGGTGGCGTTAGAAAATATAAGAGACCACGCGAGAAGACTCTAGAAGTACGTTGTGCCTTATCCAAGATGGCCGCCTGCTCATGACCAGCCGCCATTGCAGTCTCCTGCATGTGCTCCATGGAATCCAAGATGCTCTGGATCTGTCTTCTTTTCACTTGCAGAATGATGATCTTCATAGCCGACATTATAGTTGCAAGTGCGCTTGAACTGTGAGTGAATACAGCTAGAAAGTCCTCCGTTGAGTACATTAAGTTGATGATTTGTACAACAATGCAGTAGATCCACATTGCTACGAAGTAGCGAGGTGCGATGTAAGAAACCCAGCTGAGATTCTCTTCGGAACTCCACAGGCCTTGAAATAAGAGACAGTAAATAATAGCTACCAAACTTATATGTTTCTGTCTGTGGTACAATTAATGGGTCATCATACCAATGTTAGTAAGGAATCTTCTACTGGAATGCACGACAGGCAGTAGCTTCACATTACTAGAAACCTCAGGATTCTTCAGAAACTCGGCAATAGTCATATTTATACAGTTTTCTTGTAGTCGGTCGTAAGAAAAAATAATTATAATTTATTGATTTTATGCAGCTGTATTTTATTTCGGTTCAACTTATTTAAAGTTCAACTAAAATATAAGAAATAATTACACATCGATTATTTTTTTGGATTATTTTTCTGGATTATTTTTCTTATTTTTTAATTATTAAGTAAAGCAGAGTTTTAATTTAATGGGTTGGATAATTAACTAGAAAATTTATAACTGAATTATTTTAGCGTAGGTACATATACAAACAATCTTTGTAATTGAAATTGTTATATTTCTACACCACACCACTGGTCTCAACAATAAAATCCTCAATGATGATTTTACCTATCTTTATTCAAGGTAACATTTTATAAAACACATTCATAAACAATGAAGGTACAATGTATACAAAAATGCTTTGCTTTGTTGACTTTATTCTTCATTCTTAAATACCTTTAATGCATACAGAAAATATTTCTTTCACAAGTTAAGCGCTTGTAACATTATTTTCATCAATAATAAAATATAATGATTCAAGTAGTTCTGTAAAAGTGTTTTCGGCTTTATATTAATGCATTCTAAAATGTTTCAAATCGTTAACTACATTATACCTATCGCCAGATAACTTTGAAATTCATGCCCATATTATTGATCAAAAGATGCACATGAAAATATTTGCCACCATAACTTGTAATTTGATCAGAGGTTCGAGCCCCGGTTCTGCCATGAATTACCGTTTAAATCATTACATTTAAAACACAAGAGTTTACAAAGTTGTAAAGTAATTACAAAGTAGTTTAGTATGACAAGTAATAAATCGATTATAATAAGGAGCTTAAAAACGAGATGAATGTGTTCATAATGAGATCGTAGAGGGAAGGAACTTAATATCTGCGTAAATAAACACATGCAATCATGTTGTTATGTGATTTTATTGAATCCGTCATCTCAAGCAATACAGAATCCTGATGCATGGTCAGCTGCATGATGACGATGCTTCATAAGATGATTATGCTTGTCTGTACTGCTTCATTACAGCGTCGGTCGCATTGTCAGGAACTGGAAACAAGAATATAATCACTTATTAAACTACTAATTACTAGGAAAACTTGTGGAAGTTGTAGAATTTGAACGTGATCGGTAAATTTTGATTTCTCAACCAATCAGAGGAAACAACAACTTTTACAGAACCACTCTTCAAACACAGGAGGTCGGCTTTACATGAGTGAAAATTTTTAGCTTGATCAAAGCAAAGGTGTCACCTTCATATGTGTAAAATATCAGTAACACGAAAAATATCACTAACAACGTGAAAAAAATAAATTATAACCGAGATGCCAAATGAGTTAATATAATGGATAGCTCGCTCAATCATAAATCAATGAAATTTAGAAACTATATTCTTATGGTGGATAGCTTTGTCGATATCTCGTGATACAAGCGCTCGGCCGTTTTAGAAGAATGAGGGAGAAAAATTGTTTAATAAGTATAGGTGTAACATTGAAAAGATGTTCACATGATCAATCTGATTGTATATTATTAGCACTCTTTAATTTTTGCTTATTGCATTGTTAGGCGCCGGTTATTCAACAAAACCGCTCAAAACAAGGAAATTTCCGATACGATTGGAGGCCATACCCGTGAACCAATTGATCTCAAATATTAATCATGATTAGATAAAAGACAAACTTAGGGTTATCACTTGGAACATTTTTCAAATTAAATTTCATATGGCACCCAGCGAGACAAGAAAATATACCTTATTTCACCAAAAAACAACTAATTATTAGTCACTAATTAACAAAGCAAAAAATTAAAAATGTACCAAGGGATAACCCTAAGTTTGTCTTTTATCTAATCATGGTTAAATTTCAAATCTTTTCGTCAACCCATTTTGTCTCCAATCGTATCCAAAAAAGTGCCTGCAAAACGCGGCAAAATCGCTCGCGCTTGCAGCACCTTAACTAAATGGATCCATACAATCGCTCCAATATACTCGTACGATATGTCAGGATGATTTGATCTTGAAGCAGTTTGTACTCACTGCAGTACTGAGGCTCGGCGTAAGTGTTGACCTGGAACGATCCCCTGGCTGGATAATTGATTGCATCCAGACTCATTGGCGAACAGCTGCTGGAGCTGCAGGCGGGCTGGAGGCCGGAGATTCCTCTGGAAACATTAGCAATGCATTGATTATCGCGACGTCTTTCTAAAAAGAAAACAGTGAGTTTCGTAGAGATTAGTTGGTTCGGTGTAAAAAAGGAATATGCATACATTTTTTAATGACTTACCTACAAATATATTTTTTCCAAATAACAACGTGTAAAATACAATATTTTCAGTTTTCATACAAAACAATGTTCAATTTTAAATGAAAATTTAAATTTTGTGGTCCTTTTAGCGGGAAAACTTTATTCCGTCGAATGATGTAATATATTATTGTAACCATGACAACACCATTGGTGGTTGATACAATTTACATCATTTCTCTCTTATGTTGTACTACGGCATAGCCCCAAATACGTACATTTTTATTTATGAAATAATTGATATCAAACTCATCCGAATATTAATGGATATTATTAAAAACATCTTGATTGGGATATTTCATCCTGTAGTCGTTTATTTTTAAATTTTTTTTTAAATTTTTTTTTTTTTATTTAGTTTATTTTTTAAAAAATAAATAAAAAAAATAAACTACTACAGGATGAAATATCCCAATCAAGATGTTTTTAATAATTATAATAATCCTGATTCTTTCAAAACTTTTATGAATGGATATTATTCTATATTGTTTCAGAACTTTATGACATACCAATTAAGGCTATTTTTGTTGCCATCGGATTACAAGACGGCGAAGGTGAAACTTACAATGAAGCCTCCTTTCCCCAGAAATTGCAGGAGCTTTTCAGCGACTCGATCAAGTATTCATATGAGCGACAATGTGAGCAACTCGCGATGTTTTGGACAACTGAAACATACACAATAACACAGGCATGAGAAACCTTGGGGCGTAACAGTTCCCTTGTACAGTCCAGTCTCTTAAACCGTCCGTTTTCGCTTTCCATTTAATTACATTATTTCAGTTTCTTCCCCTCGACCGATAGCACTGGACAAGTTAATGACTGAGGTGGGGGGGGGGGGGGGGGGGGGGTGAATGGAGGGTTTGACGAATTTATTTCCATGACCGCCTTAGGACTAGATCGGAGCAACCAACTAGAAGATATTTAAAAAAATATAAACCAATCAACGGATTTCCAAAAAACAGTCTGCAAACCGCTGAATTGGTCCTCACATGTGTACAAAATATCGGAGAAACGGTGAAACCTATAGTATACCCAGGCGCGTAGGAACTAAACTTTCATCATGGGGGATTTTCGACACTCGGAGTTGGGTTTTAGCCCCGCAGGGCGATTTTTAAAGAATTAAAGCAATTTATAAGTGATTCTGGGACGCTAAATTTAATTTTGTATGGTGAATGGGGGGTCAGTCCTGCTCGAGTGGGGGAGGGGGGATTATCCCCCATCCTCCCCCCTTCTACGCGCCTGAGTATACCGGCAGTAGCGGAATTTAAAAAAAGTTTAGTGCTAAAAGCCTTGCTCTTTCAATGAAAAGCAGAAACCTACCATTGTAAGAGGCGTTTCCCAGATCGCTGAGCTTGGTGATGTTCACGTTGTAGGTAATATCCACACATCCCGGTTGCCACTTCCCTCCGTTGACGAAGAAGTCGACGTGGCCGTACGGCCCCATCATCCCGAAGCCGAGGAGGGGGATGAAGGGGGCGCCGTTGGTGTGGATGACGAGCACGAAGACGGCGTCGCTGACGTCGAGACGCACGGCCTTGTCGTAGCCTTCGAATCCCGGCTGGGCGGGGTCCAGAGCTGGAGAGGAACAGAGATAGTACCTCAGAGGTAGAAGGTCGGAAGTCATTTCAATGATTCTTGAGATGAGCTCAGTAATTCGGGGTCGTCTCGGATTGCCGGGTACCTGATAGCCGGCCTACTAATTAAACAGGTTTTCCATGGTTTTCACCCCATTCTGCAGGGATATTTCCCTCCACGCCAAGGCAGTGTTGCCAGATGTGATTGCAAGCATCAACACTAGTGATGACGTCATGGAGGAATGACGTGATAATATACGTCACGGACCGGGAGATTTAAAAACATGTTCAGAAGTATGAAAGTGATTTGTTTCTCCCGATCGTTGTGCTTTCGATAACCCTCAAATAGTGTTTCTGTTTTCATGTGTTTATGTAGAATGGTGAAAAATTCTACCAAGTTTCGTCAAAATTCTTTACAAATCAATACTCTGAGCAGGATGTGTTTTAAAAATGTGTCTTTTCCAAGTGAATTTATGTCGTGTTTAAATTCATGTCTATCCACAGCTTAGTTACATTTGTGTAGGTAATTTAATTTAATTAATTTACCAATTTATCATTTGATAAAGGGGAAGATAATCTACATGCCATAAATGAACGAATATTGACGAATATTATTATTTAATTTGAATAAACTTTAAATTACACAATGAGGTGGCTGCTTTTGTGGTTTCACTGTTGGTATACTTCAATTTTCTGTTAAATATTATGTTACAATAAAAATAGCAAACAAATACCTATGTGCTTATAGAGTCTCGTAGAAGACATTGAATGTATCTCATTGCCATGATGTTCTCGAGATTTATGTGATTTCGATGTCAAACAAAAATAGTAATTTCCATAATTCATTAGAAATGCTCTTACTAATTCGTCGGTTGAATGCTGTGTTGTAAAAGATACCTTTTAAATGTACAGATGCTTCAATGTATTATCTGGATTCTGGATACGGTACTAGATACTTTTTAAAATAATATCTGCGCAAAATAGTAAAAGAAGTGAAAATTGAGGCTATAGTCTTCGAATTTTCAATTACGTGGACCAGAAATTTAAAGGAAGTTACGAAATATTGTCACTTATCCAAAGAGACAAATGCAATGGTGCACGCAAATTTGCACGTGTCCTTTTAAACCAAAATGATTTTGCAATATCAGAACATGAAAGAAAAATAACTTTACTGATGCAGATAGAAAATGAAGATTGTATGGAGTCTCGAGGTACAGATAGTAGATACAGATAGCAAATAAGGTTCTATTGTATCTAAATAGTTACAACATTGGTTGAATGTTTTTTGTTGCATGTCCACTTTGCACTTATAGTGAGTTTGTAAGTTCATCGTAATCCTTAGTGTTTATTTGTCCTAAATCCCATTGAAAAATCTGATATTTTAAGCCAGAAAATTAATTTAGTCGGTGTACGTTTGTTGTATCCAATCACTGACTGTTTAATTCGTTCGTCAAATTACAAACCGGCATTCAATAAGGATGTCTCATGAAATTTTATTTTAGGAAATGTGTAAATATCAACACAAAGAACAATGACAAGCACACTTATCACCCGTGAAATTTATCATTTTCATTCATAAAAATCAAATTCAAATGTAGGTAATTGGATATTTTTGTAACTGGAATCAGAACTGTGATGTCATTTCAAAGTCTCCAGTAATGTGTTATCATGGTGATTCCTGTTGCCAGGGCAATGCAATGTAGCAAATTGTGATGTCATTGTCAATTTTCCTGTATTAAAATTAGAAAAAATTAATGAATGTAACTTACATTTGAATGTAACTTTGTACATGAAATCCTTGAAAAAGTTTCGTCCCACAACAAAAATAATACCGCATCTGTGTTCAGCAACATCTCAACTTTCATAAAATAGCTAATAATCTGAAATATAATTTTCACGAGACTTCCCTATTGTGCATAACATTCGAAAGAAGCCTAAAGTCAAAGTACAAATCAAAATTAAAATATTCAAATCTTGTCTGAATTCGCTACTTCACTTATCTCCCAAGAAACGCGTGAGGCATTATGCTTACGCCTTGAGGCATAAATTTTGGTTACATTGTCTGTTGCAAAATGTGTAAAAAGTAAAAAGGACCTTAATTAAGAAATCAAGATTCAAATTTGATTCAGCTATGATTTTGTCATTTGATTTAAAGATGAAATGGGATCAATATGATGAGTATAAAAGAAAATATGGATATGCGAGATTTGCTTATGAAACTTTCAACTCTAATATCTATTTGCATCAATGGAGAATAATAAAGTCAAATTGTTTTGAAGAATATAATGACAGAAAGTGCTTTTAAGGTTGCATGAGGGGATGAGATTTTAAAACCCAAAAGTGACTGAAATTTGGACTTTCACAATTATTTGTTGTTGAACCTGAAGACTCACGGCAATATAAAATAGCTTAGTCACACCGGGCATTATCTGGCTATTTTATGATATTTAAATGAGTTCTACCAATTTGCCCTAATTAGAATGCAGGTTGTACGAGTGAGTACACTTTAATGAAAACTTCATTAGGGCCACCTGCATAAGAAAACGGCTGAATATAAAAAATCGGTATTTTTGTGCACATCCGGAATCATTACAATTTGTCAGTCTGCTATTTTATAATGTAATGTCATTAATATTTAATTAGGAAAAAATTAAATACTGAAATAAAATTAATTGTGATTATGTTAGTGAGGCCTCAAGATATTCAGTACTCCCCCCCTTACTCAAGAGTTTCATTGTTTACAGCACGTTCCACAGTCATAAATTTCCCAGAACCTCATAAAATAAAACCTTTTTCATACAACCTTTTTGGTTATTGAATAGAAATTGACCCTCGCAATATTGAACACTTTAAGTGCCAAGACAACAATGTCAGGTAGATTGGCGAAAGGATTCGAACCCCCTTAAAGCCAAGATATTTTGTTGTAATTTACTATCTTCTTATGAGTAAATATGTTCGATTGAATGAAACTTAATTCCAGTATAATTCACAGTTAAATTGATATGCAATGCAACCTATATCCAAATGATTCACTATTTGAAACATACTAAGTATAGGTACTAACTCTCAAATGGCAACACATACACACAAACCGTACAAGCTGAATGTACAAACAAGGCGTAATAACAAGTTCAAATTCACCCGCGTCAATGACAATCCCCTCCCCACCCCTCCTACATCCCCGTGACGTTAGGTGCATCTCAGTGACGGCAACACTGCATCAACAGGCAGGTCATAATGGGGTAAAAACAGGTATAATTAGCAGGCCGGCTATCCGGTACCCGGCCATCGGAGAACGTCTCAGTAATTCTGCCTTCATCCAATCATGTTTGTAATGAGAGAAAATCATTTTATTGACGGCTGTCCTTTTTTAAAAAAAGGTTGACCACTGGGATCCAGCGTACTAATACAATCAAAATTATTAACGTTTAACTATTAATTACAAATCTATTTTAAGCTAAAATAGGAACAATGAATAATAAAAATTGGTTTGGCTATAAAAATGAAGTCTTATATTAGTCATTCTAGGAACGTCATTGTTGCAAAGTTATAACTAACTTCCTAAATTAATGAAAAGTTGGAAACCAGATTTACCGAGAGATTTAACAATTTACCAGATCACCGGAAACGTCAACTTTTACTTTACCTGTTAATCTGGCAACACCTGGAATCGCTTTGGCAACGTAGGAGAAGCATTGGGCTCCAAGACTGTGACCAATCAAGTGCAGGCTGGATGGACTGGATCCTTGAGTGTACAGGTAGTTGCATAACCTGGCAACAAAACCATTGGTGAAGACAATTTATCAGTCATATTACCAAACAAACATGAATTAGGTACATGAAGTTAATTTTTTAAATCGATTTTAGACGCTTGGAATCAAATATTTTTAAACTTGTACTCAAACTGTAGTCGTATGTTTTGAATTTGCGGGTTCATATTTCGAGGAGTTTTGGTGTTGTGTCTGGTTTAGTAGGGCCTCTCAGTTGAGTCCGCCTATGCTTGTAATCTCACCTCACAACTTCTGCAGCGACCACTCTGATGTTGGCAGCGGCCTGCAGGTAGTTGATCTCCAAGGAGCCGTGGCCCCAATCCACGATGATCACATTGGCGTCGTACTAAATGCAGAGATTGTATTAGCAGAAAACATGTTACATTGTGATTTCAGTGCAAATATTGTATTTTCATTTTATGAAGAGATCTCAGGTGGTAAAGCATCGTCCAGGATGGTCCAGGCAGGTAATTCACGAAACTTTTTGACGGTGTTACCGGGGGCGACCAATGTTATTCCTTATGGCACTATGAGCAAAGATGTTATGAATAAGTTTTAATAATATCTTTGCTACGAATTACCCAAACTTAGCCTGTTTCGTGAATAATTGCCCAGGTGGCCTGCATTCGATTTTCAAAGCAGACCAAAAGGTCTATTCTAGAACGATTTTCCAATTTTATTCTGATGGAATTCGGTCACGGCCATAAGGATTAACATTGTATGGAATCGAATTCTAATGGAATTGGGATTTTAAAAGTTCTAGAATAGGGATCCTGATTGGTACTTAGTACTTTTTTACAGTCAAGAGCAAAAACTTTTTCTATCTGTGCTTCTACTAACGTACAAAAGCAGGTTGAAACTCTATCAACCCTAAATATTTCCTAAATCATATTTACAATACATTCATGTCAATTACTCGAATTGATTTGGATTTTTTTCGTAAACTACTACCTAGTATTTAATTTTGACTTACCTTCAGGAGCAACGCATCCTTGAGGTCACTGAGCCATGTGGTGTTTCCATTTTGCACGTATCCATGAGTGATGAAGAACGTGGGTTTGACCCCCGAGAAGTCCGAGCCTGTCAGTGAGATGTCCGGCAGCTTGATGACGTAATAGCGGGCTGGCTGAGCGCGAGTGTAGAGGTAGAAGCCGGTGGTGATGACGTCAGGGGACTGCGGCGCGGGGACGGGGCGGGTTAGTGAATACCAGGGGGAGGCCATGGGGAAACATCCCAGGTAGCCGTAGCATACGCTTGAAGTATTCCCTGAGTTGTCAATTGGAATATCTGAAAGAAATGAAATTAAGTACGATAGTTTTTCAATTGTCGGTGACGTAGATTCGACTGCAGGCGACGCCGAGAAGTTTCCGACAAAGCCATAGTTCATAATTTATGGGTAAAATATACACTTTTAGTGAAAATGTTCTAAAAGTTGCAGCGTATTTGGTATGGAACGTTTCTTTTGTTTAGAAACTTGACTCCCTGAAAGTTATCCAATGGGACGGGAAAAGGCAACGAAAAGACACACACACAATTAAAACGGCAATATGTAAGTTTCATAGTGAGTAAGGATAGGCACACTCGGCCAAACAAAACTTGAACGTTGACCAAATTTGAATGACTGCTGGTCATGTCCCATAACCAATCAAAGCTTGTTATTATCATTGAAATGTGAGGTCACCTACTAGAGTGAGACAATGAGATCGCTTTGACTGACTTCTGATGGGGCGATCTTACATTTATCAGCCTATCAGATTTATTGAACGTTCAAGTTTTGTTTGGCCAAGTGTACATTTTGGATGTTTAAATATGTATCTCAGACAAATTACTAAAAAATAATACATTCAAAACTACCGAATATTAATTATATGTACACTTGGCCAAACAAAAATTGAACGTTCAATAAATCGGCTGATAAATGTAAGATCGCACCATCAGAAGTCAGTCTAAGCGATCTAATTGCCTCACTCTAGTAGGTGACCTCACATTTCAATGATAATAACAAGCTTTGATTGGTTATGGGACATGACCAGCAGTCATTCAAATTTAGTCAACGTTCAATTTTTATTTGGCCGAGTGTGCATACCTATACTCTGCAGTTTTATGAGTTATGAAAATGAAATCATGGAAATTATATAAAATATACTGACCAGTACCACTGACAACAAGGACAAAGTAACTCGCCAACAAACTCAGAGTTTTGATGACATCCATCTTGAAGATGTTTATACGCAGTATAGATACTTCTAAGACATTTCACACGATGAGGCATTCGAGACATCTCGAGACATTTATAGTCTCTTTAAAGTAAACATATTTCCATCACACGTGCCGCTGTTTAGACAAATGCATCTTGTAATTACCTCAAGATCGTCATCAGAACCAAAAGAAAAGAGAAACACGAATAGCAATTAACAATCGAAGAGTCATATCAATTCTGACGCAAGTTATGATAGCTATTATTGTTACACAATTAATCACCAATTCGCAAATATTATCATGTTTGGATGCCGTGTGTGGAACAATGCTTTGTTAGCTTAGCTGCTGCAAATTACGTTTGTGTGTAAAGTGCATATTAAAACTAATTGTTTATATCCTTTTATCAGCTCTATAAATACAGAAGATAATGAAGATGAAAATGATGGAATTTTTAGTGAAGCACTAACTTAGGCTGGTATTAGGAAGTAACATGCAGAATAAAATTGTACATGACGACTGGGATTCGAACCCAGGTTCTTCGGATTACAAACGCTAATAATAGGCAGCTAACTGCCATTTTATATTTGGTATGTAATTTTGTTTTGTGTATGAATGTCAGCACACAATCTAGGCTCTCTAGTCAGCACTAAACGCCAATTGTGAACTGCCAAATTGTTCACAAGTGACCGGGGTATAAAGAACGATGTTTCTATTTCCGCCCAAATATCGCCCAATGGCCTTGCCAACGCGACCAAAACTCTTTTTTGAGGAAACATATTGTTCTCGAAAACAAGTGATTACCACCAGATCAATGAAGATTATTTTGTAATAAATTTGGACCAATCGTTTTGGATTATAATTTTAGGCACTAATTAATATTTGATCACAAAACTGTTTATTGAAATATATATTTGCTATTTTATAATTTTTTTGGGAACATCGCCCATTGAAATAATCAATATTTAAATAAGCCAACTGTAAATATAAATAGAAAAAAAAATTCAAAATATTTCAATATTTGGAATGTAATATAACATTCTGTACTGGAGAGGTAGATGGGCGGATGTCCACTTCAATGTTTCGCAGCCAATATTAATACAATACAATGGGTATATACAATACCCATGGGTTAATACAATAATTTTTGGCATGGTGACATGAGTCACCATGAGTCACTCTATTTTATTGACATCAATCAAATGGCATTTTGATAGAGCTTGATGTCATCATTCCAGACGTTTGCAACGCAAAATCGAGAAAATTGACTTTTAATAACTGCTCATTTAAAATAATGTTCATGACAAAAATTCAATACGTAAAACAAAACATCATTGTCGCCACAGCGTTCGCTTCTATTTGTGTTATCACATGACCAGTCAGACGGACGGAGGGTTCATTCTCCTCTATCGTGACACGCTCAACGCGCGTGAAATATCATGCTAATTATCCCCGTCGTCTCGTGCGAATCTCCGCTACAAACTCACGTGATCTCATCGTAAACGCCGATCTCTCAGACGCTGATCATCTCTCACAGTGCAACGGCTGGCAAGATGAAGTTCGTATCTCTGGTGCAGGGTCTACTACTCGCAATAACACACAGCGCATACACACAGGTATTTACACTAATCTTGCCAAACTTTATCAGGTCATAGATATCGTACTTCAGGTCTAATCCACAAAATTTATTATTTTTTAAACCCACAGCCTTCTTTTACATCTTTCACACAGGGATTTTGGTATCAAATGAAATATGATGTGTTGAGATAATAACTAATAATTCATAATATTCTATAGGGTTGGTGACATCAGAGTGAATGGATATATAATGGGCATTCAACATAATTAAATAATGAATTTTGTCTACTTGTATTAGAATATTTTAGATTATTTTGTATCTTTTGTATTTTTTTGTATACAAAAATTCTTAAAATAGTTAGCAATTAAGTTATGTTCTTAATTTATCCGTCTAACGGTGATAATGTTAATTGCCATGGGACCGGGCCCGCCAGTGTCATACACAAGGGCCCTGACGCTTCATGTTTGTTTAGAAGAGTCTCCGTCCCACGACACTTGGCTACTACAAGTTTCACAGTGAGCTGGTCACATGGGACCGGGCCCGCGTGGTGTGTCAGATAGAAGGGCCCTGACGCTTGATGTTTGTTTAGAAGAGTCTCCGTCCCACGACACTTGGCTACTACAAGTTTCACAGCGAGCTGGTCACATGGGACCGGGCCCGCCAGTGTCTGACACAAGGGCCCTGACGCTTGATGTTTGTTTAGAAGAGTCTCCGTCCCACGACACTGGGCTACTACAAGTTTCACAGCAAGCTGGTCACATGGGACCGGGCCCGCCAGTGTCAGACACAAGGGCCCTGACGCTTGATGTTTGTTTAGAAGAGTCTCCGTCCCACGACACTGGGCTACTACAAGTTTCACAGCGAGCTGGTCACATGGGACCGGGCCCGCCAGTGTCAGACACAAGGGCCCTGACGCTTGATGTTTGTTTAGAAGAGTCTCCGTCCCACGACACTGGGCTACTACAAGTTTCACAGCGAGCTGGTCACATGGGACCGGGCCCGCGTGGTGTGTCAGACAGAAGGGGCCCACTTGGCGATCATCAACTCCGAGGAAGAGGCCCGGCTGTTCAAGGTCATGTTCGACAGATTCCCGAGGAACTTCTGGAGTCACGCTAAGCCTTCTGTTGAGTTCGTCTGGCTCGGGTTCCATGACCTCATTAGAGAGGGGGAACACGTGACTGTATTCGGTAGGAACCTCTTGTAATTAGTCGTGCATTGCGTGATTCAATTATAAAACAGGATTCTAAAAATTATTATAGATCACCATATTGTTAGAACTAGTAATTCTATACACAATCAGTATAAGTTCTGCAAAATATTCCAAAATTACACTTTGCCTAACATTATGAAAAAACTATTCCTAAAATGAATAAAACTAGAAAATCGATACCAGGGGTAGGATTACATAAAATGATAACTTTCTTGTCACGGTGACAAGCTTCTCACTCAATGCTATTCACGGCCATCTAGGGACTTGTCACCATGACAAGGAAGTTATCATTTTATGTGATCTCACCCCAGGAATATGTTAAAGTATACACTAGGTAATCTAGGATAAAAATCTCCTCCGAGTCTCGCCTGAGGAAGCCGACCAAACGCGTTGGCGTAACATCGTGATATATTTTGTATGGCTTTTATTAATACAAGATTTGAATATAGCTCTTAAGGAGTTAATATTCAAAGATACCAGTGTTTGTAACATATTTTTCAAAAATGTCACAACATTATGAAACATTTCCAATAATTTGACAAACAACCTAAATGATATGTAAAATGCTGCTCAAGGTTTGTAGTTATAAAACCCTAATAATGATTAAAAGTCATGAATTTTTGTAAATACTTGAATAACGCTAAAATTTGACAAATTTTGAATTTATATTTCTCTCCTTATCTTAAACGATTTTAGGATTGTACTGTTTTATTTGAAAATTGAGCTCGCAGATAATTAAATATTATGATAACTCTTTTATAAAATAGAAACTACACGATAATGAGCAGGCGACTTTATAGATTATAAACATTCAAAGGAAGTAATCCAATCATAAAATCATTTCAAACCAATATAATTGCAGCCGTTCTTGTGGACTCCCTCAACAAACTTTCAAACTGATTGCAGATGAATCTCTACACAGCACCGGGTTCGAGCGCTGGCAGTCCCCCACGGAGCCCAGCAACGACGTCAAACCCGACGTGACGTCAGATCCGGGTCAGGACTGTGGCGCCATGGACAGAGCGACTTCCGGTCTAGCAGATGAGGCCTGCTACGACATTGCGCCCTTCATCTGCGAGCAGTGATTGCTCCCACACCTGCCACCAGTTGTAATGTCAATAGTCGGCGCTGTACTACCCACACCTGCCACCACTTGTAATATCAATAGACGGCGCTGTTCCCACACCTGCCACCACTTGTAATATCAATAGACGACGCTGGACCCACAGCTGCCACCACTTGTAATATCAATAGACGACGCTGGACCCACAGCTGCCACCACTTGTAATATCAATAGACGACGCTGGGCCCACACCTGCCACCAATTGTAATATCAATAGTCGGCGCTGTACCCACACCTGCCACCAGTTGTAATATCAATAGTCAGCGCTAAAACCACATATGTCACCAGTTGTAATATCAATAGTCGGCGCTGGACCCACAGCTGCCACCACTTGTAATATCAATAGTCAGCGCTGGACCCACAGATGCCACCACTTGTAATATTAATAGTCAGCGCTGGACCCACAGATGCCACCAGTTGTAATATCAATAGTCGGCGCTAAAACCACATATGTCACCAGTTGTAATACCAATAGTCGGCGCTGTACCCACACCTGCCACCAGTTGTAATATCAATAGTCGGCGCTGGACCCATAGATGCCACCACTTATAATATTAATAGTCGGCGCTGGACCCACATCTGTCACCAATTGTAATATTTAATGCAGCACGAATAGTTTATTATTTCTACCGATTAACGTCAAGAAAAGTGCATAAACAATGTGGTTTTGGTGCAAACTTTTTAATTTTAATCGATAATTTTATGCCCAGTTTTACCAACTGTTACCAGATATTTCCAGTATTCAAAGTTATCCGGGTATTTCATTGGTTGCTGCCATGGCCATAAATGTTTATTTTTTGTTATTTGATGGTTAACTCTTAATAATCGATTGGTAAAACCAAGCCTTAGTCATTATTAGTATTATCATATATTGACTCAAAATGACAATAATATTTTAATTTGTATGGGTGTCTGGGTTTTCTGTGGAATATTTGGTATTTGGTGAGGCTTCACATTTAATTCCTTTTAGTCCTATTATTTGTTTATTAACGTCAATTAAATAAATATTGCGAATGTACGCTAATCTTCTTGAATCAAATTTTACCAACTTACTATAAATGTTTGTAGCATATTAATAGTAAAATACTTTCTAGTAATTATTGACAATAAAATGACACATCAAAACAAGCCTATGGACGATGTTATCATTTATTTAGTTCCAACAACCAAGATTACGAGCGTAAAAATATTCTTACACAATGTGCTTTTAAACAAACTGTATGACACCAGGTGTTCAGAGATTGTCACTTATCATAATATAACCAGTACGATCTCGTTATGTGAGAGTGACTTTAGATGCTGTATCTCAGAACACTGCCACTGGTTCATCTAATAAACAGCGGTCGCGGAATGTCAGCCAAATGAAGGCAAGAGTCAGCGGCACTTCTTCAAAGGAGGTTGCCCAGCGGTAGCGGAATGTCAGCCAAATGAAGACAAGAGTCAGCGGCACTTCTTCAAAGGAGGTTGCCCAGCGGTAGCGGAATGTCAGCCAAATGAAGACAAGAGTCAGCGGCACTTCTTCAAAGGAGGTTGCCCAGCGGTAGCGGAATGTCAGCCAAATGAAGACAAGAGTCAGCGGCACTTCTTCAAAGGAGGTTGCCCAGCGGTAGCGGAATGTCAGCCAAATGAAGACAAGAGTCAGCGGCACTTCTTCAAAGGAGATCTTGTCAGATACTGGCACTGCGGCGCCAGCGGTCACGGAATGTCAGCCAAATAAAGACAAGAGTCAGCGGCACTTCTTCAAATGAGATCTTGTCAGATACTGGCACTGCGGCGCCAGCGGTCGCGGAATGTCAGCCAAATGAAGACAATAATCATCGCTACTAAGATAGTTATTATCAAAGCCAAAGCGTTCATTTTATAAACTCAGTTCTTCCGATGGATTGGTTCTTAGGAAACGAATTGTCAACAGTTGAAATTATAGAAATCTTTTGTAATAAGACGTCTCTCATTCTTGTTAACAATTGATTTTAATTTAACAAACAATAAACTTTTGTTTAAAAAATACAGTAGGTTATTACATAACTAGATGGACCTGTCATGTAAAACATGACCAATGCGCACCAGTGGATGCGCGCGACGGCGTTCCCCACAGACAGGCAGACCTAATTGGGTAACTATAAGTATAATCTACTGATACGTATCTTGAAAAATAAAAGGTTTCTTACAAAGTAAAATTATGCAAGGAAGCCAATTCGACGAAGTGCTTAAAGAATTTTTGATATTTTATCTAAGTGTAATATGTATCGAACTTTTTTAAATGATGATAAACATATCCCAAGTAATTTCACCTCACCTTAAAACTTGCAAAATGATTGTGATGTTCTAGACTTTTTTCGAAATAGTTTTTTTGTGGAATTAACATGTGCATGTCTAGGTCTATCTACTACCACAATGTTGATTTTTTAAATGTTGTCATTATATAAATTGATCATGAATATTGGCTGCCATGGAAGAACCATGGATGTGATTCAAGATAGCCGACGGTGAGGACTGCATTTTGTCACCGAAACTGTTAATTCATTAAAAAAATGGAATAAAACAAAACTGGTGGATGGATAATCAACGAAAGTATTTGAGGAACTCGGAGGAAAGTATACAATCCGAAAAGGTACTGAAATATTACCCTTTCCAAATAAAAAGTTTTTGTAAAAAAATTGTATTCAGGTACCTATTTATGAATGAAGCTAATTATCTTTGATGAAACCAATATAATATCATCCATATATATTTTAAAATAAGATATTGTGATAATATGGCCTTGAAATAGTTTTTGGCGATTTACTCAGAATAATGAAATTGTTGGTTTCATGGTTCTTCTGGCCCAGCATTTAATTAGTTAGGGGTTTTCTTGGTATAAACAATGTTATTACCAATTATTCAAATATTTCCACCTACCCATTATATACAAAGGTAATTAAATTTTAGCATAATTGCTAATTATTATATTTTAAAACATGTTCAATTAATATTTCATTTTCCCATACATTTATAAGTTCTGAATGTTTAATTGCATATGTTCTCATATGATATTGTGTGGATAAAAAATATGCTTAGTTATAAACTTTAAAGTTTCTTGTAGATAAAATATGTTTTTAACGATGATCGTTACTTAACATACAAAATTAAGTTATTTTTGAAAATATAAAATAAAAAATTATAAATATTGAAACGTTTCTGACGCATTTCTAAGAATTACTAGGAATTCCATAGTTAAAATTAAGGATAAAGTATAATCAAATATTATTTGGATTTGAGATAGTGATATATCAACTGTCCTATAAATTTATCAGTTTGAAAAACTATCCCTCACTTGTAGTTAAAAACGTTTACCAGTTGCAGTTGTCACTATACAGTAAGCGACAGGGCAATTTGAACCCCAGGTATAATTTCCACCCCTACTGAACCTTCCCCCACCATGCTACCACGCGGCTGACTGCAGTCTCGGCGAACAATCAGACCTGTCAAAACAAATTGACATGGGTCGATATCCAACCACCTCATTAGTTACAAATATTATTTTAATGCGTTTTTGCTCAAAATGATTTAGTTTTTGTCAGATTATTATACTGCCTTAAAATTGAATGTCATACCTCTTTTAAATTTAAAAAATTGTCAATATTTGACTAAACTACGGAAAAAGGTGTATCACTGCAAATACAGTTGGAAATTCGATTTGTCGCCCATAATAAAGTTGCGTTTGTTTGTTTGTTTGTTTGTTTGTTTCATGAAGTTATATAAACGATCGACCAGACAGTTAATAATTGCTAGATTGTATGACGCAACTCCAATTGCATTCATTCAATATTATTGGACAAACATTGATTCTTCAAATTAATAGTTGTGCATGAATAATTCAAATTATAGTCGCAAATTTTAACAACGAATGAAGATGAATGAATCGCCGTGTTAGTCTTTCACACCAAGTCTAGGATTCTGCTTACGCAAGTTTGCATACACTGTCAAAACTAAACGACGCTCTTGGCTTGACACTGGCTTCCCTTTCGATCGAGCACTCAAATATTTGTCGGGCGATTGGTCACGAGCTTAATGGTCTGCCAAGGCGAGTGAAAAACACCCACTGATGCAAATTATTGTCGATAATAATAATATCGTCCTCGAGTAGAATCTCAAGCCCCAAATTTAATGACAATCAACAAGAGTCAGCTGTACTAAAAGATAAACATTGGTGATAATATTACCTAAACATCGCTATAACTATTGAGTCCGCCGTCACATCCTCATTCCTTAGCAATGATCAGATATTAGACTATCTTGCAAGATAACACTTTATTTACCCCAAAGAATCTAATAAATTAGCTGTCAAATTATTACGTTTCTTTGATGATGTATTTGAATATCATGATATTATTCAAATTGTTTATTGTAACATAAAATCATCAGACGCTGCACACAAACTGCTTGGAAACACGGCGATTCATTCATCTTCATTCGTTGTTAAAATTTGCGACTATAATTTGAATTATTCATGCACAACTATTGATTTGAAGAATCAATTTTTGTCCAATAATATTGAATGAATGCAATTAGAGTTGCGTCATACAATCTTGCAATTATTCACTGCCTTGTCGATCGTTTATATAACTTCATGAAACAAACAAACAAACAAACAAACAAACAAACAAACGCAACTTTATTATGGGCTATAAACCGCGACAAATCGAATTTCCAACTGTATTTGCAGTGATACACCTTTTTCCGTAGTTTAGTCAAATATTGACAATTTTTTAAATTTAAAAGAGGTATGACATTCAATTTTAAGGCAGTATAATAATCTGACAAAAACTAAATCATTTTGAGCAAAAACGCATTAAAATAATATTTGTAACTAATGAGGTGGTTGGATATCGACCCATGTCAATTTGTTTTGACAGGTCTGATTGTTCGCCGAGACTGCAGTCAGCCGCGTGGTAGCATGGTGGGGGAAGGTTCAGTAGGGGTGGAAATTATACCTGGGGTTCAACTTGCCCTGTCGCTTACTGTAGTAGGTATGTTATTGGTTGACATACATTGGTTGTTCCCATGGTAATATTGTCCCAATCACGTAACTTTAAGCAGAACAAAAAATAACCATTATTTTTATTATGAGGAAGTAAGCTAAATATATATTATATCATCCTATATATATCTGGAATTGTAACTGATTTTGGGGCACGGAAATATATAAATATTTCACTAATGTCTCAAACTATACCCAATAATTTTGTTTATATTTGGTAAAAGTTAAAATTATAGGTAGGTACCTATAAAAATTAACAGAAGTTGAACAGAACCGAGCACACAATACTTATCACTAAATTATTCAATTATCCTGTAGAGGCCGACGAAGAAGGCTGAGGTATTAAAATGGCTGTCGTTGAGCTTCTGAAGAATCAAGAGCCTTGTCGTGATGTGAAATTGCGTGCTTGTGTGGACTTCAGCAGGAAGATCCTTACGAAAATCGGTACGATGGCTTTACAGTTTACACCTACTATTGAAGTGTGTCATTATATTATACCTAGAAGTTATTTCAGAGAACTTCGTAAGGGTTGGTGGTAGGAAAATGCTGCTTTGCTCTTCAAACTATTTTACAAGATTTTTCTAAAAAAAAAATCAAAAATCAAAGATTAGTGAGTTTATACTTACTCCTAGATTATTTTCAAATTCAGTTCGAGAAAGAAACAACTGAAAAATACACGTTGAAAATTGAGAGAGAAAAATTGTTTCGTAAGTGGGTGTAATTTTGACCAGAAAAAACACTCCGTGTAAAAATACCAGCCAAGTCTCTTTAACTATAAAAAAAAATAGAAGAAATCTAAAAATTCAGCACTGAAAAGGAGTGATATCAAAAAAGGAGCCAAGTCAACGAATTTTCCAAATTTTAATCGTACCATTGAAATAAAAATATCAACCCCCGAGAAATACTTAAAAAAAGGACTTGGCGCATCGTTTTTTTAAAGACACTTTTCTATCCTAAAAGTATAGGAAGAACTCTACAAGTATATTTTCCTGAGTATATCACATTCATTATCGACGAATCATACTACGTTTTAATATAACTAGTACTCTTACCTACTGGCAGTTTTGGTATTTTGTCAATATTCAGAGGAAATAAACGGATAAACGAATAACGAATAAACGGAAGCGGCCTAGTCTATTCGTTATTGCCACTATTTCTAGGGTCATATTAATCAATCATACTTCTCAATATCGTGACTGAGGGAAATAGCGAAAGCGCTCATTACAAGAAGGCCGTCAATGAGATTTGTATAAGTGACTAGTGCACTGAGCCATGCTGCTCAAATAATTACTGACTAGATTTTTATCTAAAGTAATACGTTATGTAATTTATGAATTTTTTTGGTATAAAATGTTAATTAATAGCAATTAATTACACGGCGAGAAGGTTCCAAGTATAATGCTGTAGTAGGTATGTTGATGTACCCACAAAACTATAGGTACCTACCAATCACAAACACAACTGTTCTGTATTTATTGCTTGTAAGACAATGCTATGTTTCTTTGCGTACTTATATTTAAATTTAAAATATTTTACAGAATGTTCAATATTTAATTTGAAAGTTTTGTCCCAATTTTTCTAGGCATTTCTGAGCTACGTAGTATGTGAGTGGCTTAAGCTTAAGAATAGAAAAATGTCTTTAAAAAAACGATGCGCCAAGTCCTTTTTTTAAGTATTTCTCGGGGGTTGATATTTTTATTTCAATGGTACGATTAAAATTTGGAAAATTCGTTGACTTGGCTCCTTTTTTGATATCACTCCTTTTCAGTGCTGAATTTTTAGATTTCTTCTATTTTTTTTTATAGTTAAAGAGACTTGGCTGGTATTTTTACACGGAGTGTTTTTTCTGGGATATCACTTCTTTTGTTAGTTTATACATACAGCTTGTAGCACATGTCCGAGCAGGGACTAATTTCTTTAAAAAAATACGCCTCAACCGATTTGGTTACTATGAAAAGTTGCGTTTGGTATAAGATGACAATGATTATCCAAGAAGAATAGCTTAAGTTTCGTTATAATCGATCCAGCCGTTTTCGATACATGACGTCACTTCCGGTTTTGAAATAGCGGCCGAATTCCGGTATAGGTAATAAGAAAACAATCTAGTTTTATCTAGTTGATACCTTCATGAACGACCATCTGAATTCCTAATCCCTATATTTCCGTAAAATCGGTCATGCCGTTTGTAATATATGACGTCACTTCCGGTTTCATTTAGTGGTTCCTGCCGCCATTTCCGGTACCATTAATTTATTTATTCATTTTTCACAATTGATTTTTCAAATAAATAGCAGAATGAATACGCAGGAGCTAGTTCAGTTGCAATCGGTACAGGCGTTTTAGATATATGACGTCACTTCCGGTTTCAGGAATGGCGGCCGAGAACACTGCTACCTTGAATATATAAATTGTATTGTCTATGTTACAATGTAAGTTAATTATGTACGTATTTTAAGTATAATTTGTTGAAATAAGTTAAATATTGCGTATTTATGACGTCACTTCCGGTTTAGAAAATAAGAAAATAATATTTTTTTTATTGATACTTCATATAGATGACCATCTAAATCGAATGGCGCTAATTTCGTTCTAATCGGTCCAGACGGTTTTGAGTTATGACGTCACTTCCGGTTTCAAAATGGCGGCTTCCGGTTGGTTTTATAAAAAGGCACCTCAGACGCCAAAAGTGCACATGTGGTAAAAATTTCAGGTCGATCGGTTCAGCCGTTTAGGCTGTGGCGGTGATAGCGACGTTTCGTGATATCATCAGAATCATCATCATCTTCAGAATCAGAAAGTGGTGTAATTTCACTGTTTTCTCGGTCCTCTAGCGCGCAAATGGCATAACCTATTGTTCCCAAATTTGGTATATGTAGTGGGGTGGGCCATAGCTCGAAATTAAGATATTTCGCAACAATGTGAGATTTACCAATTTTGAGATCCAGTAGGCCGAAAATGCCATGTTGTTGCTTACAGTAAAAGTGTTTGGTCTGCTCCTCAGTTTATTAGGCATTTACGGTATGTTGAGTGACTGTGAGTGTATAGTACGACTTGGCTGGGTGGAGCGACCGCTCCACTAGATAGGATGTTCACATGATCAGTCTGACTGTTTATTAGAAGCACTTTTTCATTTTTGCTTCTTGCATTGTTAATAGGCGCGGGTTTTTCTACAAAACCGCTTAAAACTTTGAAATTTCCTATACGATTCGAGCCCAAACCCGTGAACCAATTGATCTCAATTTTAGTCATGATTATAGATAAATGACAAACTTAGGGTTATCACTTGGCACATTTTTAAAATTAAATTCCAGACGCCACCCATTTAGACAATAAAATATACAATTTTTCACCAAAACTCAACTAATTATTACCTACTGATTAACGAAGCTAAAAATTCAAAATGTTTCCAGTATTGTGGAGTCCTGAAGAGAATCCCAGCGGGTTTTCTTACATCTCGCCTCGCTTCTTCTTAACAATGTGGATCTACTGCATTGTTGTACAAATCATCAACATAGTTCACTCAGTGGACAACGTAGTAGACGTATTCATGTATGTCATGACTACCGTAACAGTAATTATGTCAGCCATCAAGATAATAATACTGCAAGTACATAGGAGGAAGATTCAGAGCATATTGGATTCATTGGAAAATATGAGGGAGGTAGCAATGGCGGCGGGTAGAAAACAGGTTGCCATTTTGTATCAGGCGCAACGATATTCTACAATTGTTTCAGTTTTATTATCATATATCGGGATGGCAATGCTCTTTTTAGCATGTGTCATTCTATTCGTCGAGGGAGTGATTAAAAGAATCTCCTCATTGATGTATGAAATATACCGGGTGGCGGTGGCCCCAAAAAAAACGTCCAATGGGCGAGGCACCGCTGTGAATAAAATACTGCAGATACAAGTCCAAAAATTTCATATGTTATTACAAACATACCGATGATTGATGTGTGAAAGATTTAAAAACATTTCTTTTGTAGGAAATAAGTTACAGCTGTTCGAATTTGGTTGTCGAAAAATCGATTATACGGAGCTCAAAGAGCGCACATTCAGAAAAAGTCTAATGGCATGGCACCTTTATTTTCAACACTATAAATGATATCAGGCTGAAAATTTCAAATATTATTCACAACATATAACTCTCTATTGTATACAAATTTCAATACATTTGAATCAGTGGAACGAAAGTTATGGTATCTTGTAGTTGACAGAAAATATAACAGAAACAACAGAAATTACAGAATATAACAGAAAATATGGGATATAATTTCACTTCTAAAATTAACATGAGAAATAAAACTTGATAAATTATCTCTGGTGTATTCTACTTTTTAAGCGCAAACTCTAGATAACATAACTTTCGTTACATTGATTTAAATGAATGGAAATTTTTACACAATCGATAGTAATATATTTTGAATAAAATATACAATTTTCAGCTTGATATCATAAGCAGTTTTGAGTAAACAGCGTCCCGGGCATTGGACATTTTCTGGACGCATGATTTTTGAGCTCCGTATAATCGATTTTTCGACAACGAAATTCGAACAGCTGTAACTTTTTTCCTATAAGAGTTATGATTTTAAAAATTTCACATATTATACGTTAGTATGTTTTGTATACTTGGTGTAATTATCAGCCCGATATGTGCAGTAGTTTTGTCACAGTGATGTCTTGCCCGTAGGACTTTTTTTGGGGCCACCCGGTATACTCTCAAATTATAATATCTTCAATAACTATTTATTTCCATTAAACTCTTCATGCCATCATTTTTACAGGCTCTCATTTCCGTTGAACATCAGTCAATTTCCACATCTCGAAATCGTGCTCCTCAGCGATTGGTTCATATTTCACGTGCCAATAGTGTTTATTATTCTTGAATTCGATTTGATGTTTATATCGATTATAATTGAGCTGATTGGACATTTTCAATTATTGCGATACAAACTGACCAACGTACGACGCTCGGCGCTGACAAGGATCGATGAAGAACGTCAAAAGTAGGTCAGAATAAGATGTCAGTTTCTTCCGAGGAAGAAATGCCAACTCCATGGCAACACGCAAGAAGTTGAAGTCTTGTCGCGTGAAATACTGAATGATTGTGTGGAGAATCATATTGACTTGATCAAGTGAGTTGTATGATTATGATTTACATAAAAATACCTGGTGATGTTATAGAAGATACTCACATTAAAATCTCAAATTATACTCAACGTTGAAAACAATGTATCTTTCGAAGTTTATGAAAGAAATATAATGGGACATGCGACGCAAAAAATATCCGGCCGAACTGGTGCTCGAGCCCTGGATCCTTCACTTGTATGACGAGAACTCGACGACTGAGCTACCACGGTTCTGCCGGACATTTTTTGCTTCTTATCAATATCATCTTGACTCCACCGGAAGTTTTCCATAAAAGCTAAGTTTATAAAAGAGTTGTGTTAATATAGGTATGTTATTTTTCTTAGAATTACCGAATCTCTGGAATCGATCCTGCAACCAGCTCTTATACATCAGCTGCTTTGCACATCAATCATTGGAATGGCTTGCGCGGTTGTCACTTTAACTGTAAGAAATTACTCAGAGGAATTAAATCAGCTAAAAAATCATAATTAATGCAAGTTTATTCAATTAATTCTAACTCGTGTACGTAATTATCTGAATATATTTTGTGTTTGGACGTGATTTTTATGATAAAATTGATTTCGTCATTTGATGGACGAATGGAATTTCTTGAATATCTGATTCAATGACGTCATGCCACTACAGAGAACAAACGATCATGTTGTCTTCTACAGGCTGTGAAAACGAGCTTCGACGGTATGCTCGTCAACTTCGGTGGTCTCGTAGGCGCATGCGTGTTTGAATTTCTGTTGTATTGCTGGTTCTGTTCTGAACTATCGAAAGAGGTAAGAAAATATTAAAATGTCATTCCTTCAAAGATTTTTTTTGTATTATACCTAATTGAGCGAGCGAAGCGAGCGTTTTTTGGGCTCTTTTGGCACACCTCTGTTTTTTTCTGTTCCTGAGGCTATACAGGTTACAGTTTTTCTTCGATCGAGCTGAAATTTTGCACACATGTACGGACAAAATCTGGGCGTTGCAGACCCTAATTTTTTTTGAAATCCATTCATTGGTAAATATTTAAATAAATATCACCTGAAAGGTTGAAAAATAAAAATGGTCTTCCATAAATCTGATCAAACTCTTATTTTGCATGGTCATTAAGACCAACAATGTCTTTTATTTTAAAAATTTTCATCCTAATCAGTTAATAACGTATGAACTTATTGACATTTTTAATCGATGTCAGAAATGAAGTATCGAAATTATGTTTTCCATGGCCATTGAATCTGATTTGCTTTAGGTACCACTTTACCGGGTCTTTTGCTATTTTCAAGTTAAATGAAAAGCATAACTAATTTTATGTTGATTGAGTGGATCGTATTTCAATTCAATATGAATGTATATGTTTTCTGTGCCTTTGGTACGGAATTCCGGTTCGAGAATTGGCACGTACCTATGCTCGCTCATCAACGCGTTACACTGAGCGTTTTCCTAGTTATTTTGTTATTTTGTAAAATTTGTTAATTATGATTCTATTATTTCTTTCAATGAACTGAAAATGGTCACTATTTTAAAATAATGTGAAGTAAAATGTATTCATCAAACTCTTGTTTTAGATATAATAAGAGTTTTAGACTTGTTTTAGAGTTCACTTCTGGTTGACGCTGTGTATGAATCTGATTGGTTGGAAACTTCTGAAGGATTCAAGAAGTCTCTTCGCATTGTCATGTTGCGAGCAATGCAGCCAGTTGTCTTACGGGCTGCCAAATGTTTCCCGATGTCCATGAAACTTTTCACTGACGTAAGTCATTCACTGTCTTCTCATCGCATACTTCACATCGAAAATAATCTGGAAATGACTTGAGAATTATTATAACAATTATGTATTATTTGAAATATGATTTGCATAAACCCAGCCGCAAAGTGAAAAGATTTTCCTACCCTGGGATTAGAAGTCCCTTTAATTGCCGGTCCAGTGCTCTTATTTTATATCTTTTAATTTGCATATCACGGACAACACATTGATAACGAGCGAATTCGTCTTGTTTTTAGGTAATAAATACTGCGTATTCCTACTACAGCGTTTTCACAAGAGTGGGGAAGAATTAGATCTATCAAGAGTGGCAGTAAATAATCGAGTAATAATTGCGTCGACATTTGACCATGGAGGGATTTGACTTTCTCATGGCTTGGATCGATGTATTTTATGTTTTTTTCTCATATCTGGTGTTACAAATCTTAACGTGACGTCTTTCTCAGAAAATGGAGAAATTTTGTATAAAGCAATGTTTAAAGTAGGTTATAGTTTATTAAAAAATCTTATTGTTTACATTTAAAGCCTCTTCTGATAAGTTAAAAATAAAAGGTTTCACTCATAGTGAAATTTAGCAAGATCTAGCAAATGTTTAGGCAAATCGACCAATGGCTTAAAGAGTTTTTGATATTCTAATTAAGGATATTACACTGTTTAAAATTATGGTATATCTTAAGTGTGTAATTGTACCACACCATGAAACTTGCAAAATGATAGTGTGTTAGAGAATTTTTTAGCATTACTCTTTAGTATTTTCCCAGTTCCTAAATAATATTACGTGATATTACCAACCATTTGTATCCCTTATTCATAAAGTTAATTTGTTTATAATACATGTCATTTTAAAACATTTATGATATCACATTCAATGTAGTTCAATACAACAAAAACATGCTACTTTATGACAAGTGTGGATCTATAATAGATATTGTATATGCTCAGTTATAAACTTCAAAGTTTTGTGGGAGATAAAATATGACGTATTGAACGACATGGATCGTTTGCTGTAATAATATACCTAGGTTATCCAAAATAACATTAATTTTGAGAATGGAATTTAAAAAAACTTTTATAAACATGTCTGCAGACGCTTTAATTGTGTATTATTATAACCTTCATTTTTCCAATAGTTATGACTGAGTATTATTTTCTTCGAAACTGAAATGAATTATTTGTTAAATTCAAATAATGTGAAGATAATGTTAAAAAATGAAAACTTAGAAACAATCTAAACTTTTCAGATGAAAGAATGGATACGAAATTAAATATTTCAAGTTTGAAACGTATTTATTAAAGACCAACATTATACCCTCAACAGTACCTCTATTATAAAGATTTTGCAAAGTGTCCCTTATCTATCAATACAGGTGTTGATAGAATCCATCAATCCAACCATCTTGAAGAATCCAGAGCCTTCTACTTGTAAAACTACTGGCTTGTGTGGAATCAGCAGAAAAGTCCTCAAAGTCAAAGGGCGAAGAAATGAATGAAGAACATACATAAATACATAAATACAGACAGACATACAGAGGCCCAGGCCCTGGAAGCATTCACATCGAGCCAGTCAAATATGCTCCTGATGTACGGATACCTTGAACGACAGGCGACTGGTTTGGTATGGCCATGTACAAAGGATGGGAGAGGAGAGATGGCCGAAGAAGGTAAACAAGTGGACGCCTCCAGGTAGAAGAAGGAGAGGACGACCTAGAGAGGAGTGGAAGCGACAGGTCAGGTCGGACATGGAGGCAAGAGGCTTGGAAAATAATGATTGTGTGGATAGGAGGAGGTGGCATCTGGAATGTGGGAAACGGCCTTGAGTTGCTGTAGAAAACCCACTTAATAATAAAAATAACATACATACATAAATACAGACAGACATACAGACATTCTACTTTAATAGGTATATTAAAGTAGAATGTCTGTATGGGTCTATTAAAGTAGAATGTCTGTATGTCTGTCTCTATTTATGTATATGTATGTATGTTCTTCATTCATTTCTACGCCCTTTGACGGATCTCAACCAAATTTGGTATGGAGATTCTGACTGAGCCTGCACACATCAAAGGGTACTTACCCCCCTCCCCCAAACCACCCCTAATTGAAAAACCACCCCAGTTGAAAAAATTTAATTGGTACTTTCGGCCATATGCTCCTACACCATTAACCGACCTCAATAAAATTTTGCACACGTGTACTTCATCAACCTGCACACATTTCAGGCTACTCACCCCCTCCCCCAAACCACCCCTAATTGAAGAAATTCAGCTTAAATGCAGAATTTACTAGAGATCATTTCACCTTTTGACATTATCAGGAGTAATAAAACATACTAAACAATCTCCCGAATTTCAACTCTATGTACCCCGCCCCTTCCCCTTCTCCCTCCGGCACGAGCAACGCCGGGCAGGTCAGCTAGTGTTGTATGTTTTGACAAAGTTTGTATTATCATCGTCGTATTAACCTCTGAAATTGGTTGTTGAAATTGAAACTCGGAATTACTAAATAATTATTCTCAATTGACTCCCACTAACCCATACTTATTTCTATTTCCGGTGAAAGTTTTAATAAGTTACAAAACAAAAAATAATATCACGAAATTATTCCATTGTCCTAAAGCGACTTAGTTAGAGGGATGTGTGTTAAAATGTCTGTTGTTGAGTTGTTGAAGATTCCAGAGCCTTCAACCGGTGTAAAACTGCTGGATTGTGTGGATTTCAGCAGAAAAGTCCTTACGCACATGGGTATGAATATGATCAAACTTTTCTGACATCTCTATCTTGAAATTGTTGTCACATAAGTTATGATTTGATGTCATAATATAGAGAAGGCGTGAGAAAATAAACATTCATGTCATAATATCATGGAATGTGCTTTTGTTCACTGCGATTTGCTCTCACTAGAAGCGCGCCCCAGATTTGGAGAGATGACAGTCAACTCTTGTTGTTTTTAAAAGTCTTGACTATGACATTTATTTTCTCAAATAATCCCAAACTCTTGAGTTCAGAGTGAACGTAATAGTTTAAAATTAAATGGTTCCACATTTTTTAAACTAGGATATCATTTTACTTTTCTTTTGTTTTCACTTGATATAAAATTCACGGCATTAAACAAAACGTCAATCTGTTGACAAAGCAACAAGAGATATTTGTTCATATGCCTTATTCATTCTCACTCTATAGAGTGCATCAAGATGGTAATAGTTTATATTTCCAGGCTTGTGGAGTTCCGAAGAGAATTGGTTTTCTTACATCGCACCTCGATACTTCGTAACAATATGCATCTACTGCATTGTTGTACAAATCATAAACATAGTGTACTCAATGGACGACTTTCTAGCTGTATTCGTACACATTTTGAACAGTATGACAACTATAATGTCAGTTATGAAGATCATCATTCTGCAAGTGAAAAGAAGACAGATCCAGAGCATCTTGGATTCCATGGAGCACATGCAGGAGACTGCAATGGCGGCTGGTCGTGAGCAGGCGGCCATCTTGGATAAGGCACAACGTACTTCTAGAATCTTCTCGCGTGGTCTCTTTTATTCATTGACGCCAGCACTTGTTGTAGCTTGTTCCTTTACTCTAGTAGAAGGTTTAGTAAGGCGAATCACTATACTTAAGTAAGAAAACTCTTTTGAAAATTTTTGATTGAAAACTCAGTCATATCGTAAATAATTATATAATTCAATTCTATTTCAGATTATCATTCCCAATAGACGCAAGACAATTTCCATATCTAGAGATTCTTCTTTTCACTGACTGGTTATTTTTTCATATACCAATATTATTCTTAATTCTACTGTTCGATCTATTCTTTCTATCGATTATAATCGAGATTATCGGACAGTTTCGATTGTTGCGATACAAACTGACGAATATTCGTAGATCGATATTTGCTAAGGTCGACGAGGAACTCAAGAAGGAGGCTGTGAAATGGAAACGGATTCTTCCAAGAGCGAGGTGTCAAAAGCATGGAATAGACGCTGGCAAACAGAAGACCACAAGAATATCTACTCAAGAAATTGAACATCAGTCTCGTATAATTCTTACTGAATGCGTTACTCATCACCAAGAGTTGATCAAGTAAGTTGCAACTTAAAAGGAACAACGTATCGTATATTTACATATTAACATTTCAAGCATATTAACATGTCAGTTTGTAATCTGTAAGTCAATCGAAAATCTTTGTCAATAATTATGTACACTCTCTTTTAGGTTAACCGATTGTCTGGAATCAATATTACAACCGGCTCTTATATATCAACTTATCTGTGCTTCTCTAATTGGAATGGCTGCGGCAATTGTTAAACTTACTGTAAGTATCAGTTATAGTGTAATTGCTGACGGAACACCGAACAGGTTTGGCCCTGAGGTAACGCTCTGAACTTCGGGGTTCGATTCCCGCGGCCGTCTTTCATGACTGGTCTTTTCGTGGTGTTACCTTAGTCGGCAGGCAAATGCTGGGAAGTAACCCTACTAATGGGTCACGACCGCCTCCTTCCCTCCTTCTATTCTTACTCTCACCACTCAATCATCATCATGATCATTCATTCTTCGCCATTAGCCTAGCTGCAGAACAAAAAAAAATACTGTAGAAATATATTATATTATATTATATTTATATTATATTATAGATAGATAGATTAGATTATAGATTATAGATCATATTATATTATAATTACTTTATATTTATATATTATATTTCTTTGTAGGCGATTCAGTCGACAGTTGAAATATACGTTGACAGCCGATTTGCTGTATTCGGTGGATTGGTATTCGCATGTGTTGGAGAATTGGCTCTTTATTGCTGGTTCTGCACGCAACTAACATACGAGGTAAGAACATTAATGATCAGTCACAATTACTTCTATCTACTCTCTATTGAGACTGACTGGACTCTTGTTTTAGAGTTCACTTCTGGTTGACGCTGTGTATGACTGTGATTGGTTGGAGACTTCTGAAGGATTCAAGAAGTCTCTTCGCATTGTCATGTTGCGAGCAATGCAGCCAGTTGTCTTACGAGCTGCTAAATGTTTCCCGATGTCCATGGAACTTTTCACAACTGTACGTGAACTTTGTATTATCATTAAATAGTAGTACTCATGGTACAGGTAGCATACGAGGGCTGTACAATGGGGAAGCTGAATAATGTCGACTGGAATAATGTCGACTCACTCGTGTAACAGGGTCTTTTCATGAAGTGGAATAATGTCGACTGAAAGTCGACGTTATTCCAATAAAAGAACTTTATATTATTATCAACTGGAATCACGTCGACTTTGAGTCGACCTTATTCCAGTGGAATAATGTCGACTAAGAGTCGACGTACTTCCAGATTAGGCACTTAAAATAAATGTTGATAAAGTGGAAGAACGTCGACTCAAAAGTCGCTCTTATTCCAGTATCGTGAAAACACAGTCCTCGATTGGAATAAAGTCGACTCTCAGTCGACATTATTCCACTGGAATAATCTCGACTACAAGTCGACGTTCTTCCATTGGAATAATGTCGACTCCACTGACGACGTCACTGACGTACTCCACTGACGTCACACCTTGATTTGGCGCCATTTTTAAACGTGTTTACGGTTCCCACAATTTAGTCTGAGCTTATTCTAACCATTTATAGCATCTAAACACAGTGGTACCTAAAGCAAATCAGATTCAGTTGCACTGGAAAAACAGGTGCATTAACTTAGCCCAGCCACAAGATGATATCAAAAATCGAAAAAGATAGTCGTTTTGTGCTCGTTTTGTGCTGAAATGTGCCGTAAAAAAATCGTTTTGAGCTGTCACCGTTTTGAGTGAATGTTAATTTTTGAGTGGCTGGGCTAAGTTAATGCAAAATCAAGCATAAAAATAAAAACTTCGTATTTGTTAATTTTCTTGTGCTGTCCGAATTGTGCTCGTTTTGTGCTGATTTGTGCCGTTGAGTAATCGTTTTGAGCTCAACCCGTTCCAAAGTTATAGCCCTTTTTAAATGGCTGGGCTAAGTTAATGCTAGCCCAGCCACATTCAAATAATCAAACCAAAATAGGCATGCGTTTTGTGCTCGTTTTGTGCTGATTTGTGCCGCAGAGTAATCGTTTTGAGCTCATCCCGTTAAAAAGTTATAGCCCGTTTTAAATGGCTGGGCTAAGTTAATGCTAGCCCAGCCACATTCAAATAATCAAACCAAAATAGGCATGCGTTTTGTGCTCGTTTTGTGCTGATTTGTGCCGTTGAGTAATCGTTTTGAGCTCATCCCGTTAAAAAGTTATAGCCCTTTTTAAATGGCTGGGCTAAGTTAATGCTAGCCCAGCCACATTCAAATAGTCAAACCAAAATAGGCATGCGTTTTGTGCTCGTTTTGTGCTGATTTGTGCCGTTGAGTAATCGTTTTGAGCTCAACCCGTTCCAAAGTTATAGCCCGTTTTAAATGGCTGGGCTAAGTTAATGCTAGCCCAGCCACATTCAAATAATCAAACCAAAATAGGCATGCGGCAACTTCGAATCTTCTGTACCAAGGTAGTTAGAGCAGAGATACGACCGTTTACAGATCAATCTAATATTGTGTACCTACACACATTTATATTATTATATGAGTGGTCCCAGGTATATATTTTGGACGAGTTCCTGTGATTTTTGAAAATTAACAAGGAATCGTTTGATAGATCAACAACGGTGCATGGTTATTGGGAAATATTTTAGGAATATTTGAAGATTTTCATACAGGTCTGTGACGAAATTCAAGAAGTATTGGCTTTTTGTTTTAAGGACATTTTCAATAGACAGAATTTCGGTTCGAGGTGTTGCGCGTATCCGTGCTCGCTCATCAACGCGTTACACAGAGCGTTTTCCTAGTATAAGTGATTCTACTTCCGACTTGACCTTTTTACCTCCAATATTTCCGTCCCGATTTTTTTTACATGAAATATTGCTGTTGCATTCAAACAACTCCAGCGTTAGAATAAGCTCAGACTAAATTGTGGGAACCGTAAACACGGTTAAAATTGACGCCAAATCAAGGTGTGACGTCAGTGGAATACGTCAGTGACGTAAGTAGAGTCGACATTATTCCAATGGTTGAACGTCGACTTGTAGTCGAGATTATTCCAGTGGAATAATGTCGACTGAGAGTCGACTTTATTCCAATCGAGGACTGTGTTTTCACGATACTGGAATAAGAGCGACTTTTGAGTCGACGTTCTTCCACTTCATCAACATTTATTTTAAGTGCCTAATCTGGAAATACGTCGACTCTCAGTCGACATTATTCCACTGGAATAAGGTCGACTCAAAGTCGGCGTTATTCCAGTTGATAATAATATAAAGTTCTTTTATTGGAATAACGTCGACTTTCAGTCGACATTATTCCACTTCATGAAAAGACCCTGTTACACGAGTGAGTCGACATTATTCCAGTCGACATTATTCAGGCGTCCCTGTACAATCCCCAGAAATTATTTTGTGACAAGTGACTTTTGTTTGATTTTAAGGTGATGCAAACTGCGTATTCCTACTACAGCGTGTTCACAAGAGTGGGAAACAATGAATAATGGAACAATGATGATTGAATAATGATTGGACTTCACATCAAGAGTGGTAGTATTAGAGCGAGCGAAATGCAGAGCTCCTCATTTCAGTTTTCTTTGCACTTTTCTGATTAAAGACCCACAGATATTTATTTTTTTGTAAAATTTTGATGCTGTCTTATCTTCTGATTGGTTTAAAAATCGAAAGATGACACTAAATTGTTTTTTAAATCCTTAAAGTAAAATTATCATGTGTGTTAGAACTTCGGTTCGAGTTGTTGCACGCATATACCGTAACGCACTTTTCGACGCACAATATTACGAACACCCTCAAAATAATTATGTATTTTCCATCAGAAAGTTTATTAAATTTTAGTATAATTACTATGTACCTACTTCATTTTAAGGGGATCAGGTTGTGAAAAATTTGATATTTGTATATTTTTTTTTTATTTTAGATTATTTTTTTGGAGTAATTTTACTATATAAATCCTCAAAAAGAAATCAGAATTAAACAATTCTTTCCTATCAAAAAAAAAATAATCATTTTGTAAAATTCTAATTTTTTTCGCTCACGGACAACGATATTTATTTGATATAATTTTTGATTTTGGACAGATATTTTGTTGATTTTGATTTTATTCAACTCAATTTCAATTCATAAGGTGCATAACATGTAATCAGTTTCAATGAGCCGTGTGCAGTGCCCTTTTTGTCAAGGTAAACCACTTTTGTATTGTGTGTCATTTTTATTTCAAGTAAATACTTTCGGTGCTGTTTTCTCACATATAGAAAATATAAACTTAAGGTACATTTTTCTCAGGAAGTACAAGTGCTAGGCACATAATTTTTTTGTCAAGCTAGCTGATGGTATTATCCCTAAAATAGACCTCGATGGTGCATGTGGTGTAAATATTTGGTTCACAAATAATTCGTAAGTGACAAAAATTTTATTCACAAAAATTTGTGTCGAGTAAATATTTTTTTATTTAAAAACTATGGAAGTCAGAATTTCCTCCGAGGTCTATTTTGTCAATAAAGTAATAAACAAAAGTTGTGAAAAATTTCAGTCAAATATCTTGGATAGTTTTTAAGAAAAATGTACCTAAAGTAGATACAATTTTACATGTTAATCCTTCGCAACCCTGTCCCCTTAAAACATTTTATAATTCATTTCGAATTCGTTTTTGTATAATTTAACAAAATATGCATACTTTGTTTTCTTGTAGAAATCGTGTACAGATCGAATAATTTGTTCCCATGTAATCACATTTTCAGTAAATTGTTGTTATATTGTTATCATACCAGGGGTTGATCTATGCACTGTCTGTTACACCTATACTTGAAAGTTTTGTTGGATATACAGTATTGATCGATTTTAAATTGTATTAAACTCAACAACTTCTCTCTCACAAACTTTCTATGAAAAAATGCATTTTAAACTATCGAATAAAATTATAGAAAGCTTATAAAAATATATGATGTTAATCAGAAAAAAAATAGTTATAGTCATCCATGGTTATAGTTCAAATTTTTAATAAATCCTTGGGAAAAAGTGAAGAAAGTAAAGAAATCTTTAATAAAGCTGCATATGATTGAAACAATGACATAAACTCTCTTCTTGAAAGAAAGGATAATATTATATTAATTATGTATTTAATTGTAAAACTTGTTATTGAACAGTTCTACAATTATAAAGATTCTGCAGATGTATGTACCAGGTACCTACTTGGCTAACTAAAAAGCGGTATTCGAAAGAAAAGGGACTTTCTGAAAAAGATTGCATGGAATAATCCGACGAAATCTACGCTTACTCGTTATCTAACTCCATCTAACTCCATTAAAGCCCGATCTTTCAATACTCTGCTAAAGTCTCAATTAGCTCTTAACAGTTAGTTAGTGGTCATTCTAGGAATGTCATTGGTTGTTGGCATGACAATATTATAGTCCTAATTGACTGTATAAAAGTTATATAGCAAGGCATTGAAAGACCGGCCCTAAGTGAGCTCTGATTTACCTGACCGGCATCAATGTTTCGTTCAAATACCGATTTTAGTTGTGCCAAGTGTTTTTATTCTAAATTGACGTTTGAATTTTAAACTCGGAATTTTCGGCGAAGTTTAAATAGGTTGGTTATTCGAGAAAATAAGGGACACGACTGATGTCTGGTAGTTGTTTTCTATGTTTTGGTACTAGACATAGGGGATAATCATGGATGATATCATGGGGGATATTTATATAAATAAATTATATTAAATTTGCTTTATTTGTTTGTTATGGCTTAAAAGTAAACTCGTAACTAAATTTAAATTTAAATTGTTTCTCCTTTTTCACTGCCCCATGGAAACACGAACTTCAAAATAAAAAAATGCAGCTAAAAAAAACTCCTGCCAGAAGTGGCTCCATCATTTATCGCTTATTGGTTCGAATAAAATACTAGAACAAAGGAAATCTGAACAAAATATGATCACGAAATTATTCCATTGTCCTGGCAACCGGCAAAGAAGGCTGTACGTATTTTAAAATGGCTACTGTTGAGTTTCTGAAGAATCCAGAGCCTTCTAGAGGTGTGAAACTGTTGGCTTGTGCGGAGTTCAACAGAAAAGTCCTTACTTACATGGGTATGATATTATTATACTTTTAGGACGTCTATCTTGAAATTGTTACCACATCATAAGTTATGATTTGATGATTTGGTTAGATTTGATAAATATTTCGAGATTGGTGTCCTGTTTATACAACAGAAGTGTTGTTGAAGCTATTTTATTTATAAGGACACGGTTTCCAGGATTGTGGAGTTCCGAAGAAAATCTCAGCCGGTTTTCTTACATCGCACCTCGCTTCTTTGTAGCAATGTGGATCTACTGCATTGTTGTACAAATCATCAACATAGTGTACTCAACGGAGGACTTTCTATCAATCTTTATGTATAGTTTGAACAGTTTAACAATAATAATGTCGGCTATGAAGATCATCATTCTTCAAGTGAAAAGAAGACAGATCCAGAGCATCTTGGATTCCATGGAGCACATGCAGGAGACTGCAATGGCGGCTGGTCATGAGCAGGCGGCCATCTTGGATAAGGCACAACGTACTTCTAGAGTCTTCTCGCGTGGTCTCTTTTATTCACTGACGACAGTGATATTTGTAATTTGTTTCTCTACACTTATTGAGGGAATCGCCAAGAGAATCAATCAACTAAAGTAAGAAAAACGCTGTAATAACGCGGCCATTTTGATAGTTGATAGTCGGCAGCATGAACAGTACAATTTTCTCATATCAGCGCGCTTTACGGTTCTCGTCGGTTTATAATTTCTGTAAGAACATAGTTTCAACAATCATGGAAAATCTCATTGCAGTTGACTTGACAAGTTATTAAGTCAGTGTAATTAGCGTTACTACGGGAATCTCATGCCATGCTACTTTCTCTGCTTTTTTTAGAGTTTTTGTAGGTCAAAACGTACATATCGATCTTAAATTTTTGACACAATACAAATTTCATATGAGCGGTTCCAGGTATAGTTTTTGAACGAGATCCAGTGATTGTTGTGATTTTTTAAAATGAAATACAGAACCGCTTTAGAGACCAACATTATTTGTATTTTTTGACAATCTTCAGACTAATCTGTCGTGGGGCTGTGCATAAAGGACGTCACGCTTCATTCAGGGGGAGAGGGGGGTGCACCAGTATAGGACACAGTGTGACAGGGGGAGGAGGGGGGTCTGGAGGCAGTAGGACGTCACGTTTTGATATAGATATTTTCAAGCATTTTAAATTTCAGTTGATACGTCGGGACCGGAAATTTCGCTAAAAACGAGAAATTCTGATAAATTTTCAGTCAAAAATATTCTATTTAAGGGGGGGGGGGGGTACAGATAGATTTGTGACGTCCTTTTAGGGGGGTGAGTCTCTAAAAGTGTGACATAGCGTGACAGGGGGAAGGGGGGGGGGGGGGTGTCAAAATATCCCATTGTTGCGTGACATCCTTTATGCACAGCCCCCGTCAAATCCAAACGTTATTGATATTTTACGGACATTTTGCGTATTAACTGTAAAATTTCATTAAAAAAATATATATTTAATCTAGTGGAGCGGTCGCTCCACCCAGCCAAGTCGTACTGTACACTCACACTCACTCAACATACCGTAAATGCCTAATAAAATGAGGAGCCAGACCAACTACTTTTACTGTATGCAACAACATGGCATTTTCGGCCTACTGGATCATAAAATTGGAAAATCTCACATTGTTGTAAAATATCTTAATTTTGAGCTATGGCCCACCCCACCACATATACCAAATTTGGGAACAATAGGCTATACCATTTGCGAGCTAGAGGGCCGAGAAATCAGTGAAATTACACCACTTTGATCTTTAGATGATGATTCAGATGATATCAGGAAACACCGCTATCACCGCCACAGCCTAAACGGCTTAGCCGATCGATCTGAAATTTTTACCACATGTGCACTTTTGGCGTCTGAGGTGCCTTTTTATAAAACCAACCGGTAGTCGCCATTTTGAAACCGGAAGTGACGTCATATCTCGAAAACGGCTAAACCGATCGGAATGAAACTAGCGCCAAATGATTCAGACGGTCGTCTATATGGAATATCAGTAGTTAAAGTAGAGATGTACTATTACCGAAACCGGAAATGACGTCATGAAAATGAAGATCTAGATTTTAATGACCTCTTACTACAATAACTACATATTCAGAAGGCTGATAATGATCCATAACATTTATAGAAATAAATTCTAGGTGGCAGTTATTTCAGTCGCCATTTTGAAAACCGGAAGTGATACCATATCTCGAAAACGGCTGGACTGATTGGAACGAAGCTTTCGCAATTCTTCATGGAATATCACTTTAAGCTTATATATATATAAATCTTTATTCACAATAAAATAAAGTCTGCCTTTGTACATAAAGGTTGTAAACACACAGAATAACAATCAATAAAATAATACATTAATTCGAAATAAAACATAAATGAAAATGATTTGATTAAACAGAAAAGGAAAATCTAACTTACAACTAATTACTATAACAATGGTTTCTAAATATTTGAATTGAACCCTTTAGGGACAATAAAACTATGTTATAAATTATCTTTAAACTTAACTTAAAACGTTTACAAAACTTAACAAAGAAATCTGAAATGGTGCCACGAGCCCCGACCCACAAGCCAATCACTTCAATGTCTTTAAGTGCATATTTCTCCTTAAAGTATTCAATAGTTGGCTCATAAATGGTCTTCTTCTCCTCGTGCACTTCTTCGGGCTGCCCTTTGTGTGTTTCAAATCTGACAGTGGGGTCGAGGATGTAGCCTTGAAGAGATGTTCTGTTGATGGCAATTATGTCGATTCTTCTGTTGCTTCCATTTGCAGAGACACCAGCGACTTCTTCATATACCTCAAGACCTTTCTGCTTCAGGCTATTCGCTAGTAGCGTCCTGATGTTATGATGCCGAGTGTTTCGTAGTAGCTCTCCATAGGGACAGAAGCCTAGGACATGGGGAAGGGTTTCTTTCTCGTTGTCGCAGTGACGACAACGGGTTCCGTCCAGGCTTCGTCCATGAAGAGCTCTCACAGGGGCGGTGTTAGTTGTGAACTTCAGAGCTTCACGCCATTCTGAAGATGATAGTCCTCCTTTTGTTGTGATCCATTTATTAGCAGGTGTATATTCTTCATAAAGAATTGCGCCGCTTCCCTTCTGCACCAGAGCACACCACTTCCCATATTCTCTTTGCCGCAAAGTTTCTCGGATGCTTTTGCTACATAATTTAATTGGTTTTGATGTGCTCGCAGAAGATGTCTTGGACTGATCGGAGTTGATTTCGAGTTTCTTTAAGCAGTATGCCATCTCCTCGGGTATGTTTCTTGTTGCAATTACATACGGCTCTTGAGACTTTTCCAGGACTTGACAGATGTTGTGATGCTGTATGAAGGCCTCCCACTTAGCTCTGAATGTACCCAATCCTTTACATTTCCTAGCAGAATACAACATGCTATCGGGAGTGTCGCCAGGCAATGACAGAATCTCTTTGATAGTGCTCCTTACTAGCTTATCTAGATCTTCTAGATATCCCATCGGAAGTTTCTTCAGAGGTGCGTTCTGGAGAGGATAAATCAGAGTTGGCCAGATATACTGATTTAAAATGTTTAATTTCTGATCTGCCATTAACAAAGGAGAAGTACATAAAGTATTGAGCTTGGATTTGAGCTCATTAATCACGGATCCGAAGTTTGTTACCAATAGATTATTAAAGTTAACTCCAAGATAACGGATTGATTCATCTATGGAAATACTTTTAATAGAAGTGCTCTCATCAATTAATATTTCTTGTTCTTGTAACTTCCCCTTCTCAATAACAATAGCAACTGATTTATCAGGATTCAATTTCAGACCAAGCTCTTGAAGCCGTTGCTTAGCCATGCTGGCTAGCGTTGCAGCTGAAAGGTTATCCTTCCCTATAATGACGATGTCATCAGCAAATCCCAACACAGTTAAGTTGTCCAAATGATCTACCAAGTTGTATCCGTAAAATTCAGAAACGTCATTTTCCGAGAGCTCATCCAAAACATGGTCAGTTGCAAGATTGTAAAGGGCTGGTGAAAGTGGCGCTCCTTGCATAACACCACAGTTCAAGGCAGTTGGCTTAGTTGTTTCATTGTTTGCCTCAATTCTAGTCGTATTACCGGTTTGCAACTCAATTATCATGTCTTGGATACAGGTAGGTATTGATGTGGATCGTAATGTCGATATCAGGTGCTTATGGCCAACATTATCAAATGCTTTGGAAATGTCTAGGAAAATCAGTGTAGCATCGTTCTTTTCTCTTTTGCACTTTTCTAAGATGGCAGAAACAATTGATATGTTCAGATGGGTACCTGGTGATCTAACAAATCCTCTCTGGTGTATGTTAAATGACTCGTAATATCGAAACATCTTGTCCAGAACTCTCTCAATAATTCTTCTTAGAACGGAGCACCAAACACCAAACACAATTTTTCGTATTAACCAATTCGGAAATGGCGTATTTTTTAAAAGTATTTAGTCATTGTTGCTCCGATGTGTGTTACAAGTTGTGTAAATAAACTAAAAAAATAAGTGATATCCCCATAAAAAAAACACTTCGTGTAAAAATACCAGCCAAGTCTCTTCAACTATAAAAAAATAGAATAAATCTAAAAATTCAGCACTGAAAAGTAGTGATATCAAAAAATGAGCCAAGTCAAAACTTAATTTTAAAAACCAAAATATACTTGGCGCATCGTTTTTAAGGGCATTATAGGTATATTATATATAATAAGGTAGGTACATTTGATTTTTGGCATATGCTTCTATACTATTTATATACACGATGCGCCAAGTATATTTTGGTTTTTAAAATTAAGTTTTGACTTGGCTCATTTTTTGATATCACTACTTTTCAGTGCTGAATTTTTAGATTTATTCTATTTTTTTTATAGTTGAAGAGACTTGGCTGGTATTTTTACACGGAGTGTTTTTTTATGGGTTACTTCTACTTCGACGCTTTAGTCCCAAGGTCTTTAGAGCAGAACAATGCAAACGCATTTGAATTCGCATGAAGTACGAAGGCTCGCTCGCGCCTTTACAAGTCTAACCGGCTCTAGCATGGGCCGGCCTTTGCCTGGCAACAGTTGAACAGGGTTCAACTTAGCCTGTCCCCGACTTTAGAGCGTTTTCCTAGTTAGAGAAGTCGACTGCTAGTTTTCCATGATTTGTTGAATCTTTACCAGAGTCGTATGCGTGAGCGAATTGAACTGTTCGTGCTCCCAGTTCCACCCCTCAGGTTTCGTAAACAATTCATTTTATTTCAGATTATCATTCCCAATGGACCTAATACAATATCCATATCTCGATATTCTTCTTATCAGTGATTGTTTCGTCTTTCGTATACCAATATGTTTATTTATTCTGCTCTTCGATCTTTTCTTTCTATCGATTATAATCGAGATTATCGGACAGTTTCGATTGTTGCGATACAAACTGTCGAACATTCGCCGTTTGATATTTGGGAAGATTGATGAAGAACTCCAGAAGGAGGCTGGGAAACGAATGTTGTTTCTTTCAAGAGCGAGATATCGAAAACATGGAATAGACGCTAAAGAGCGAAAGACACGGAGAATATCTACTCAAGAAATTGAACACCAATCTCGTAGATTTCTCACTGAATGCATCACACATCATCAAGAGTTGATCAAGTAAGCAGGAGTTGATTAAATTACCATTTGTAGTAAGCAAACGAAATAGGGTGCAAATCGTATATTTATCATTTCTGAATTTTATGAATTACCTAAACTTATATGAACGAATGCGTAAGTATGTTTTACTGTTTTCGGATATAATGTTTGAATACTAACATATACGGCTACTTGTACGGCCACCATTGAATTCAAGAAGAAGAAGAACATAGGTACCTCCTGATAGATATATTGTTTTAGCGGAATTCCATAATTGACGCGGACGGACGACGCGGACTGACGACGGACGACGGACGACGGATACGATGTTTAGGTATGGCTGTACCCAATCGGACGCGGACGGACGATGACTTTAACATCATATCCGTCTCCGACGTCCGTCCGCGTCTTCCGTCTGCGTCAATTGTGCATCGGCCTTTAAGCAAATTAAAACACAATGATTTATTTATTTATTTATTTATTTATTTATTTATTTAGTAGGTATCTGTTACTGCAATTTAATTTTACTATTTTTTATGACTCTCCTCGGTATAATTTCTTCTCCTCAATCTTCTCGACCTCATCCCTCCCACCCCTATTGACAAGCCCCATTCAACTAACATAATTTCTCCGATCTTCTTCCACGATACTCTCCATCTTTCTTCCACAAACACCTCCATCCTCTTCATCCACTTTGTTTTTGGGTATTCATACCTTGTTTCTCCTTCCATCTCTTTCCTATCGGTACCTCTACAAGCTGTTCAATTTACGCTTACAACGCCGTTAGGGTGTAAATAAGCAGCACCATCCAGACCTTCCACCTATATTCACACTTTGCCAACCTAAACTCTCCAAAGTGAATTCGCTAACTTGAATGTGCCACCTAGTTCTAGCTGATTTTCATTATGTTGTGTTGGTTCTAGCGTAGTACATCATTTTCGTTGCCATCTTCACCACCATAATCATTGTAAAGAAGATTTGAACAAACTGTAGTCTAGGGTAACTCCGTTCTTGCATTATCTGTACTAGGAAAACGCTATGTGTACCGCGTTGATGAGCGAGCAAGGGTACGTGCAAATTCTCGAACCGGATGCGTACATAACGCAAAGAAAACATATAAATCCATATTGAATTGAAATATGATCCACCCAATCAACATAAAAGTATCTGCTTTTCATAGAAACTTGGAAATAGCATCTAAACACTCTGGTACCTAAAGCAAATGAGATTCATGTTGCAGTGGAAAAACAGTCATTTCGATACTTCATTTCTGACAGTTATTAAAAATGTCAAAAGGTACATACGATCTTAACTGATTGGAATGAAATTTGGAAAATAACAGACATTGTTGGTCTTAATGATCATGCAAAATATAAGTATGATCAGATTTATCGAAGACCAATTTCATTTTTCAACCTATCAGGAGATATTTATTTAAATTTTAACCAATGAACGGATTTCAATAAAATTGGGGTCTGCAAACAGAAAAGGTTGTCTCTACATGATTGCAAAATTTCAGATCGATCCGTAAAACGGTGCAACTTCAATTGCTCCAAGTAGCAGAAAAAAAACAGAGGTCCGTGTCAAAAGAGTCAAAAGGAGTCGCTCGCTCAATAAATCTTAGAAGATTGCTTTGCTATCTCCCAAAAAGTTAAAACTTATTCCATCATTAGTATACTTTCCCTCGTCTTTAGGTTAACCGATTCTCTGGAATCAATTCTGCAATTGCCTCTGATCCATCAGCTTCTCTGTACTTCTCTCGTAGGGATGGCTGCGGCAACTGTCGAACTTACTGTAAGTAAATTGTCAATCAGAAAAGGAAAGGAACCGTAGACCGTAGTACCCAGGGACTGGAACCGGAACCGGAAAGAACCGTTATTTTTATAGGTACCGGAAACGGAACCGGAGCCGGAAACGGAACCCATATTATTTTTAGGTGGAACCGGAACCGGAACCCTTATAAATATTAAACATGTTTTGGTTTCCATAACGGTTCCATAAGGGTTCTTTAAATAATTAATTTCATTGAATTTTTACTTCATTTCCTTTCAAATCTGAAATTATTTACTACCATTCACAATTTTTCAAATTAATGATCATTGAGTCAAATTAATATAAGACATTCTGAGCATTCTGTCGATTTAAAAAATAGTAATTGGAATAATTGTCTGATTTTGATGGAACCGATTGGAACCCTTATGGAACCGAAATGGAACCGGAACCGGAATCGGAACCGATATTATTAAAAACTTGGAACCGGTACCGGAACCGTAACCGATATACATTTGGGTTCCAGTTCCTGGTAGTACCGTAGAGAAATCATGTGTAATAATTATATTTTTTTAGATGACTAAAAAAACAACGGTCGAGGGCATCTTTGACAGCAAGGTTATTAATTTCACCTCACTGGTGTGGGCATGTGTAGGTGAAATTTCTATGTATTGCTGGTTCTGCACACAACTCACTCATGAGGTAAAATCAATTTACTACTCAGTCATTATGACTGAATGTTGGTAAAAAGTAAAATGTTTATATTTTGAAAGATATTCAAAGTAAGATTTAAGTGTCAAAGTGATTTATCTGTGACTCTTGTTTTAGAGTTCACTTCTGGTTGACGCTGTGTATGAATGTGATTGGTTGGAAACTTCTGAAGGATTCAAGAAGTCTCTTCGCATTGTCATGTTGCGAGCAATGCAGCCAGTTGTCTTGCGAGCTGCTAAATGTTTCTCGATGTCCATGGAACTTTTCACAACTGTAAGTTAATGGTGGTTTAACATACGAGGGCTGTGCACTCCACAGAAACTATTAACGAGAGACTTGTATCTGATTGAAGGTGATGCAAACTGCGTATTCCTACTACAGCGTGTTCACAAGAGTGGGGAACAATGATTGATGCGTCATGCATCAAGATGCAGTAATGGAGCGAGAGAAAATATAGTCACTATTTCACTATTATATCTTATATTATATATATTTCTTATTTTATATTATATCTTCTATTTTTATTAATCAATAGACTTGCAAAACTATATATTTATTTAATGAAATTGTATTACTTCACAATATTTCTCCCGGTATTCACCGAGCTTCTTCTTTTTCTTCTATTTTATATTTCACTATCTTATAACTGCTATCAAGCTTTTTAAACTATATATCTTAGTTTAAACTGTGATTTTTCCTAGTGAAAAACTATAACAACTCCAAAATTACTACCTACGTTTATGTGAGAACTTGTAGACTATTAGCATAAATAAAACATAAATAAGAATTAGTTGTTTTCCCCACAACAAACGTAATCTCGCAATAATTTGTTCCCAACCCATCATATCGCATGACAATATCATCAATAATATAATATGTTAGTAGACTTTAAAGTTTGCTTTGTTTACATAAAATATGCAGTAAACGATGTGGATCGTTTCATTGTGCAATAATTCAGCCATATTTCAAAAATATTGAACGTAAACATTGACAACTTGTATTATAATGTCAAACTCATAAATACTTTAATACTAATACACGTTCTTCAGAAAAAAGACGCTCGTACTTTTTTTAAATTCATGTCAACAAATTAATGACTATACTTACTGTGAAACAATTCCACATCCCCTTGTTCCATTTGGAAATCGGTTAACTACTTTACAAAATCATTGCACAACGATAAAGGTACTCTAACAAAATATAATACATGAAAATGAAATAAAATGAAATGAAACCAATTCTAGAATTGTCTTTTGAATGGCTCTCTGAATTTACTAAATATTTCACAATAGTATTCGGTTAGTCACCATAGAACTAACGTGTTATTACTTTTTTATATCTCTGGTAAAAGTTTAAAAAGGTATAATTTACTGCCCCAAAAAAATGCTGAATAAAATTATATCACGGAGTTATTCCATTGTCCTAGCAGCCTACGAAAAAGGCTGTGTATTAAAATGGCTATTGCTGAGTATTTAAATAATGAAGAGCTTTCAAGTGATGTTAAACTTCTGGCGTGTGTGAATTTCAACAGGAGAATCCTTTCTTACATTGGTATGGTATTGTGTCTTTTCAGTTAATGCCACTGCAATGTGGGATACATGGGAGAACGCTATACGTCCATTAAAAAAATAAAAATTAGTGATTTTTAAGAGCTTTCAGAATATTTTCTCAGTTTTTAGAAAATATTGCCACAAGTCTTGAAAAAAGCAATTAAAATCTGTATGTAAGATCAATACAAGTTTAAAAACAAAACTTTGTTTTACTCAGCTTCATCCTAAAGAGACTTTATTGCGTTCTTCCCCTTTGACCTTCATGTGAATTTAGCAAGTTATTTACTGCATCTAATTTCAAGGCTTGTGGAGTTCCGAAGAGAATCTCAGCCGGTTTTCTTACGTCTCACCTCTCTACTTCTTAACATTGTGGTTCTACTGCATTGTTGTACAAATCATCAATTTAGTGTACTCAATGGGCGACTTTCTAGCCGTATTCGTACATTGTATGTGTGCTTTGTCAACTATAATGACAGCTATGAAGGTCATAATTCTTCAAGTAAAAAGAAGACAGATCCAGAGCATCTTGAATTCCATGGAGCACATGCAGGAGACTGCAATGGCGGCTGGTCGTGAGCAGGCGGCCATCTTGGATAAGGCACAACGTACTTCTAGAGTCTTCTCGCGTGGTCTCTTTTATTCACTGACGACAGTGATAATTGTAGCTTGTTCCTTTACTCTAGTAGAAGGTTTAGTTATGAGAATCACTATACTTAAGTATGAAAAACTCTTTTGAAAACTTTTGATTGAAATCTCAATGTCATATCGTAAATCATTCCATAATTAAATCATAATTCTATTTCAGATTATCATTCCCAATCGACGCAAGAAAATATCCATATCTAGATATCCTTCTTTTCACTGACTGGTTATTTTTTCATATACCAATATTTTTCTTAATTCTACTGTTCGATCTTTTCTTTCTATCGATTATAATCGAGATTATCGGACAGTTTCGATTGTTGCGATACAAACTGACGAACATTCGTAGATCGATATTTGCTAAGATCGACGAGGAACTCAAGAAGGAGGCTGGGAAACGGAAACGGATTCTTCCAAGAGCGAGGTGTCAAAAGCATGGAATAGACGCTGGCAAACAAATGACTTCAAGAATACCTACTCTAGAAATTGAACACCAGTCTCGTATAATTCTTACTGAATGCGTGACACATCACCAAGAGTTGATCAAGTAAGTTGCAACTCGTTAGGAACAACTTATGTAGGATTTACTTATTACGGAATACACAACGTATCGTATATTTACGTATTAACATTCCATATTAAGGTGGTGCTAGCGTGAGCGATTTTGCCGCTTGTTGCAGACACTTTTTTGGATACGATTGGAGACAAAATGGGTTTGACGAACTGATTTGAAATTTTAACCATGATTAAATAAATAACAAACTTCGGGTTATCACCTGGTACATTTTAAATTTTTAGCTATGTTAATTAGTAATAAGTAGTGAATTTTCTTGTCTCGCGGGGTGCCGTATGACATTTAATTTTGTGCCATGTGATAACCCTAAGTTTGTATTTTTTCTAACCATGATTAAAATTTGAAATCAATTGATTAACGGATTTTGTATCCAATCGTATCGGAAATTTCGTAGTTTTGCGCGGTTTTGTTGAATAACCAGCGCCTAGCTAGCAAGGCATGAAGCAAAAATGAAAAAGTGCTACAAATATACAATCAGACTGATCATGTGAACATCCTATCAAAGTTAACCAACTTATGAAACAATTTTCTCTCTCAATTTCAATTTGCTAAAACGGCCGAACGCTTGCACCACCTTAAGATGTCAGTTTGTAATCTGTGAGTTAATCGAAAATCTTTGTCAATTATCTTTGTCACTCTCTTTTAGGTTAACCGAATGTCTGGAATCAGTATTACAACCGACTCTCATATTTCAACTTATCTGTGCTTCTCTCATTGGAATGGCTGCGGCAATTGTTAAACTTACTGTAAGTAAATGTCAGTCAAAATGTATAGGTAATACTGACGGAACAGGTTTGGCTCTGAGGTAATGCTCTGAACTGTGGGGTTCGATTTCCGCGGTCGTCTTTCCTGACTGGGTTTTTTTCGTGATATTCCCTAAGTCGACAGGCGAATCCTGGGAAGGTACCCTACTAATAAGCCACGACCGCCTCCTTCCCACCTTCTATCCTTACCTACTCATCACCATCATCTCCCAATCATCATCATAATCATTCATCCGTCGCCATTAGCCTCGCTGCAGAACAGTGCGACGTTAAACACTACTAAAACGGTAGACTGGTGAGTATAAGAATAATATTTCTTTGTATAGGTGATTCAAACGACTGGTGAAATATACGTGGACAGCCGATTTGCGGTTTTCGGTGTATTGGTATTCGCATGTGTTGGAGAAATGGCTCTTTACTGCTGGTTCTGCACGCAACTAACATACGAGGTAAGAACATTTAACTGCTTTAAGATTTAAGTACGAGATTTAAGATTTACGATACTCGACCATGTGAGGAACGACCGTATACGGGAAATGATGGGAGTGGAGACATCACTGACGGATTACATAGAGATGAAGCAACTCTTATGGTATGGCCATCTGAGAAGGATGCCAGATGAAAGATTGCCAATGAGATCCTGGTCATGGGTACCGTCAAGAAGAAGAAAGAGAGGAAGCCCAAGGAGGAGGTGGGCAGAAGGAGTTGACACTGCCATGAGAAGAAGAGGTCTTCGCGATGGAGACTTCTTAAATAAAGATAAATGGCATTTAGGATGCAGAATACGGCCTGAAGTGCTGTAAACAATCTGCTTTAATAATAATAATAATAAGATTTAAGTCACAATTACTTTTATCTACCTCCAATTGAGACTGACTGGACAATGTATATGATTCTTCAACTCTTGTTTTAGAGTTCACTTCTGGTTGACGCTGTGTATGAATGTGATTGGTTGGAAACTTCTGAAGGATTCAAGAAGTCTCTTCGCATTATCATGTTGCGAGCAATGCAGCCAGTTGTCTTACGAGCTGCCAAATGTTTCCCGATGTCCATGGAACTTTTCACAACTGTAAGTCATTCGCTGACTTGCGTGTGGATTCACTTTGTGATATCATCGCAAATCATTGGAAATGGCTTACGTAGTATTAAGTTGACGTATTATGTTGACGTTACCTTTTAACATTCTCTACCATTTAATGAATTTACACATGAAATATGTAATCAGTTACTACACCACTTACAATCACTTACCTGTATTGTATTGTATTGTATTGTAATGTATTTTATTATCATCCCGTGGACAAGTACATAATACATGTATGGGTATCGTCAGGTGACTTGCGTCACTTGCATCACTTACCCACATCATTCAAACGATTAACGACAGTGACTTTTGTTTGATTTAAAGGTGATGCAAACTGCGTATTCCTACTACAGCGTGTTCACAAGAGTGGGAAACAATGATTAATGGAACAATGATGATTGAACAATGATTGAAGATTTATATCAAGAGTGGTAGAGGTATTAGAGCTAGCGAAATGAGCTTCTCATTCCAGTTTATTCACTTTTCTGGTGTTATAAAGGCTATATTATTTCTCAGATTCAGCTGAAATTTTGTAAAATTTTGATGTAATCCATCTGCTGTTTTATCTTCTTTCTGGGGTGGGATTACATAAAATGAGAACTATCTTGTCACGGTGACAAGCTTCTCATCTCAATGTTATTCACGGCCTTCTAGGGACTTGTCATCGTGATAAGTAAGTTATCATTTTATGTGATCGCACCCCTGGTTTAAAAATCAAAAGATTCCACGAAATATGAAATTATGCTAGGTCGATATATATATATATATATATATATAAATAAATACCAACACCAAGAGAAAAGATTTTCCTCGAGTAAAATCTTTTCTCATTGCAGTTGGTATTTATTTACATCTACCTATCTGAGGTTATCAGCGAAAACCATATTTCACATATATATATATATATATATATATATGACTAACATGGTTTTTTCTGATGACCTCAGAGAGGGTTATGATAATAGACAACATTCAAAATTCACTGCGCATGCGCGACGTGCCGTGATGCATGTTGGGTTTAGGATGTGAAGAGTTTGACAGCTGCCTGGTTGAAAGTGCTGAGATGCATAAAGGAAGAAGGTTTTTCGGTGTTTGTTATGTTAATCTCTATATTTAAATGTAACTATTTTAGTGGTCAACATAATTATGAATAATACAATTATTTTCTTGTAAGGTTCTTTGACAAATCAATCCTTGTTATTATCAATGAAATAAAAGCTCACCTACTTGAGGTAGATAATGCGTTAACACAGCCTTCATGGGATGATAGTTATTCTGTGTTTATACAACCTTTGTTAATAAGACAGACTTTATTTCTGTGAATAAAGATATTTAATAACAGATCGTACGGGACAGTGTGTTGTGTTCCAATGTGCAAAAATAACACTAAATTTAGCCGTGAAGTGTCCAAGGGACGTTGATTTGAAGAAAGATTGGATAAGACGTGTGAGGCGAATTGGATCTCAGGGAAAATTTAGTAAATGGTCCCCCTAATAAGAACCGCAGAATATGTGGTGCACATTTTAAAAAATCTGGTAAAAATAAATATAAAGATAAATTGCCCTGTTTTTTCCCCAACAAATCTTACAATAGCAACATTTTGGCAAGTTGGCAAGCGCAAGCCCAACAAATATTCTTGTGCAGTTTATAGTATATATATAGTATAGATATGCAGTATATATATATATATATATATATATATATTATATGTATAGATGAGTATATTTGATTTACGGCCTACTTCTATACTATTTATGCACGATGCGCAAAGTATTTTTTGAATAATTTTGACTTGGCAAATTTGTTGATATCACTACTTTTTAGTGCTGAATTTTTAGATTTCTTATATTTTTTTAGTTTGTTTAAGAGACTTGGCTGGTATTTTTACACGGAGTGTTTTTTTATGGGGTATTATTATAACTCACGGAGTATTCATAACATCTTTGATATTATTCGTACATATGTTGAATACCACTAAAATTAATTGTGTACATTTAAATATAGAGATGATATAACATAACAAACACCGAAAAACCATCTTCCTTTATGCATCTCAGCACTGTCAACCAGGCAGCTGTCAAACTCTTCACATCCTACACCCAGAATGCAATGTTGATAGTTGTAGATGGCGCTCGGGGTTTAAAATGTTGTCTATTAATACCAACTGCAAATTGAAAAGATTTGCCTACTGTGGGGATCAAACCCACGTCCCTGAATTGCCGGTCCAGTGCTCTAAATGGACCGGCAATTCAGGGACGTGGGTTCGATCCCCACAGTAGGCAAATCTTTTCAATTTGCAGTTGGTATTAATTATATATATATATATATATATCTTTTTTCACTGAAATAAAGTCAGCCTTATTAACAAATGTTGTATAAACACAGAATAACTATCAATATAAAATACATTAAATTATTTATGAAAAAATTTTTATAGCCTAGTCGGCAATGATCTTAGAAGTATAAGGCAAAACTTAGATTTATTGATATATTCTTAAAAGGAGTAGGTAGTGAATTGTTTTTAAATTATGATACATCCTATAAAGCAAAATCATCGTGTGTGTTATAGAACTTCGGTTCGAGGTGTGCACGCATATCGTCATGCTCTTTTCGACGTACAAACACCCTCAAAATAATTATGTGTTATCCATCAGAAAGTTTAAATTTTAGTATTTTACTACTTCATTTTAAAACATTTTATAATTAATTTTGAATTCGTTTTTGTTTAATTAAACAAATGCCTACTTTAAAATGTATATGAGAACTTGTAGAAATCGTATCGTGTACCGATCGAATAATTTGTTCCCATGTGTAATCATTTTTTCAGTAAATTGTTGTTATAATGTTATCATACCAGGGGTTGATCTATGCACTGTCTGTTACACCTATACTTAAAAGTTTTGTTGGATATACAGTATTGATCGATTTTAAATTGTATTAAACTCTACAACTACTCTCTCCCAAACTCTCTATGAAAAAATGCATTTGAAACTATCGAATAAAATTATAGAAAGCTTTTATAAATATCTGATGTAACTCAGAAAAAAATAATAGTTATAGAAGGTGTATTCATCCATGGTTATAGTTCAATTTTTAATAAATCCTTGGGAAAAAGTGAGAAAGTAAATAAATCTTCAATAAAGCTGCATTAATGATTAAAACAATGTCTTAAACTTTCTCCTTGAAAGAAACGATAATATAATATAATTTAATAATTCAAGTTTAAAACTAGTGTTTGAACAGTTCTACAATTATAAAGATTCTGCAGATGTATGAAGTACCTACTATGGCCAAACTTAAAGCGGTACCTATTCGAAAGAAAGGGACTTCCTGAAAAAGATTTAATAAGTTAGCTCTAATTTCCCTGACCGGCATCCATATTTCGTTCAAATGCCTATTTTAGTTGTGCCAAGTGTTCGTTATTCTAAATTGACGGTTGAATTTTAAACTCGGAATTAACTAAATAAATAAAGAAACACAAACTTCAAAATAAAAAAAATGCAGCTAAAAAGTTTCCTGCCAGAAGTGGCTCCATCACGTATCGCTTATTTGTTCGAATAAATTACTATAGAACAAAGGAAAACTGAACCAAATATGATCACGAAATTATTCCATTGTCCACGCAACCGGCAAAGAAGGCTGTACGTATTTTAAAATGGCTACTGTTGAGTTTCTGAAGAATCCAGAGCCTTCTAGAGGTGTGAAACTGTTGGCTTGTGCGGAGTTCAACAGAAAAGTCCTTACTTACATGGGTATGATATTATTATACTTTTAGGACGCCTATCTTGAAATTGTTACCACATCATAAGTTATGATTGAAGATATGGTTAGATTTGATAAATATTTCGAGATTGGGGTCCTGTTTATACAACAGAAGTGTTGTTGAAGCTATTTTATTTATAAGGACACGGTTTCCAGGCTTGTGGATTCCGAAGAAAATCTCAGCTGGTTTTCTTACATCGCACCTCGCTACTTTGTAGCAATGTGGATCTACTGCATTGTTGTACAAATCATCAACATAGTGTACTCAAAGGAGGATTTTCTATCAATCTTCATGTATAGTTTGAACAGTTTAACAATAACAATGTCGGCTATAAAGATCATCATTCTTCAAGTGAAAAGAAGACAGATCCAGAGCATCTTGGATTCTATGGAGCACATGCAGGAGGCTGCAATGGCGGCTGGTCGTGAGCAGGCGGCCATCTTGGATAAGGCACAACGTACTTCTAGAGTCTTCTCGCGTGGTCTCTTTTATTCACTGACGCCAGTGATATTTTTAGTTTGTTCTTTTACACTTTTTGAGGGAATCGCCAAGAGAATCAATCAACTGAAGTAAGAAAACCGCTGTAATGACGCGGTCATTTTGATAGTTGTTAAGGTGCTGCAAGCGCTAGCGATTTTGCCTTTATTGAATACGATTGGAGACAAAATGGGTGGACGAAATTATTTGAAACTTAAAACATGATTAGATAAAAGACAATCTTAGGGTTTTCACTTGATACATTTTTATTTTTTTGCTTCATTAATTAGTAATTTTTAGTTGATTGTTGGTGAAAAATTGTATATTGGCTTGTCTCAATTCCTGAGATTCACGTTTTGAAACCGTTTTTCGTTTACATGTTATAAAACTGGAAACAGTTGACAACTATCGGTTAGCCTTCAACTTTTTTCGTTTTAAACAATGAAACCGTGACACGGTTTCAAAACGTGAATCTCAGGAATTGGCCCATTTAAATTGGCTCATTTAAATTCCAATTAAATGTTGAAATTTAATTTTAAAAATGCGCAAAGTGATAACCCTATAAGTTTGTATTTTATCTAATCATTGATTAAAACAAGGCTCGAAGCAAAAATGAAAAAAGTGCTGATCAGTGACTATAATATACAATCTGACTGATCATGTGAACATCCTATCAAAGTTACACCCACTTATGAAACAATTTTTCTTTCTTTCTCAATTTGCTAAAACGGCCGAGCGACAGAATAATTAGCTCATCAGCGCGATTTCAATTCTCGTATGTTATAATTGCTGTAACGCAGAGAGTTCCAACAAAATAAAGGAAAATCTCACAGCTTATCATTATCAAGCGAGTGGAGCGATCGGGTCTGTAGTAGGCCTGCAGGCGATCTGTGGATTGGATTTTATTTTAAAACAGTTATTTTACAAACATCTTAGTTAGCTCAACTTGGAGTCCAGAACCATTTCCATTGTGAGAATCATCTCAATTATTAGTTCCAGACTCCAGGGCTGCGATCGTATAAAATGACAACTTACTTGTCGCAGTGACAAGCTTCTCATCTCAATGCTATTCACGGCCTTCTAGGGTCTTGTCACCGTGACAAGGAAGTTATCATTTTATGTAATCGCAGCCCGAGGTGGGATTCTATAACTCCATTGCGACCACTTAGCAATTTCTTCCATAAGGATTAACATTGAAATAATTGCTAAGCGGTCGCAATGGAGTTATAGAATCAGGGCCCCGGGTTGAGAGATCTAAGGAGTTCATAAAATACTTGTTTTAAAAGTGAAATTAATCCACAGATTGCCTGCTGCCTACTTCTCTGTAGCACAATGAAATAAACTCAACTCTATGTACCAATACAACTGGAATCGTTTGAACGATCATCAACAAATTTTGCTTGGTCATTGGGACCAGTATTAAAAGTGTTTTTGACAAATCTGTAATGAACTTCAAGGTGTAATTGACATTTTAAGGACATTTTCATCTTAAAATATAAGTCAATTAATCTACCTATCAACACATTCAATTGTTACCCCTGCCTCTTTGATGAATGAATTTGATTATCTCTAAGGGGTTCTCAAGGTATGTTGATGAACATGTCATATTTGACTCCCATATTAATTCGCATGCAATTAAAAGGCTCGCTTATCAACTAGTTATACTGAGCGTGTTCCTATAGTTAAATTATTATATGAGTCAACTGCTAATTTTCCATGATTTTATTGAATCACTGTCGGTACAAGAATCGTAAGCATGCTGAGCGAATTGTACTGTTTATGCTCCCAGTTCCACCCCTCATTTTTCATAAATAATTCATTTTATTTCAGATTAACATTCCCCATGGACGTCAGACAATATCCATATCTCGATATTATCCTTATCAGTGATTGTTTCGTCTTTCGTATACCTATATTTGTATTTATTCTGCTCATCGATCTTTTCTTTCTATCGATTATAATTGAGATTATCGGACAGTTTCGATTGTTGCGATACAAACTGGCGAACATTCGCCGTTTGATATTTGGGAAGATTGATGAAGAACTCCAGAAGGAGGCTGGGAAACGAAAGTTGTTTCTTCCAAGAGCGAGATATCGAAAACATGGAATAGATGCTGGAAAGCGAAAGACACGGAGAATATCTAATCAAGAAATTGAACACCAATCTCGTAGATTTCTCACTGAATGCGTCACACATCATCAAGAGTTGATCAAGTAAGTAGGAATTGATTAAATTACCATTTGTTGTAAGCAAACGAAATAGGTTGCAAATCGTAGTAGTATGTTTTTCGTTTCATTATAAACATTTCATGGTGTTTTTTTAATTGTCTTAATTTCCAAAACTTCTAATAACGAACGAATGCCTATAAGTATGTTTTACTATTTTCGGATATTTTGTTTATGCTAACACATACGGCTACTTGTACGGTACAATTCAAGAAGAACTATCCTGAGAGATATTGCTTTCGCGGAATTTTGATCGTTTTATAATGAAGCTTTAAGCAAATTATACAACATGTTTTTTTATTACTTTATTTTGTATCAATGTATTTGTTACTGCATTTTAATTTTACTATTTTTTATGACGATTCTAGTTTTAATTTCTTCTCCTCAATCCTCCGCCTCACCCCTCCCACCCCTGTTAGCAGCCCCCATCCCGTCAACTAACATAACATATTCGATCTTCTTCGTCGATACTCTCCACTTTCTTCCACAAACACCTCCACACTCTTTATCCACTTTGTTTTTTGGGTATATTCATACCTTGTTTCTCTTTCCATCTGGTGATATCGGTACCATCGTTCTTGGAGTATTAGTATAAAACTTAGACAATTACTTTGCCATTTCCCAAATGAAGTTCATAAAATGCCATCATTATTCATTAGTATACTTTCCCTGGCTTTTAGGTTAACCGATTCACTGGAATCAATTCTGCAATTGCCTCTTATCCATCAGCTACTCTGTGCCTCTGTCATAGGAATGGCTGCGGCAACTGTCAAACTTACTGTAAGTCAATCTCAATTAGAAAAGAAAATGACGTACCGTAAAGAAATCATGTGTGATAATTATATTTTTTAGATTACTAACTCAACGGTCGGAATCTTTGACAACAAGGTTGTTAATTTCACGAATCTGGTGTGGGCATGTGTAGGCGAATTTGCTCTTTATTGCTGGTTCTGCACACAGCTTACTCATGAGGTAAAATCATTTTACATGCTCATTCATTATGACTGAATGTAGGTACAAAGTAAAATGTAGGTATATATTTTGAAAGTTATTCAAAGTAAGAATTAAGTGTCAAAGTGATTTATCTGTGACTCTTGTTTTAGAGTTCACTTTTGCTTCGCGCTGTGTATGAATCTGATTGGTGTGAAACTTCTGAAGGATTCAAGAAGTCTCTTCGCATTGTCATGTTGCGAGCAATGCAGCCAGTTGTCTTACGAGCTGCCAAATGTTTCCCGATGTCCATGGAACTTTTCACAACTGTAAGTTAATGGTGGTTTAACATACGAGGGATGTGTATATTCCACAGAAACTATTAACGAGAGACTTCTATCTGATTGAAGGTGATGCAAACTGCGTATTCCTACTACAGCGTGTTCACGAGAGTGGGGAACAATGATTGATACGTCATGCATCAAGATGCAGTAATGGAGCGAGAGAAAATATAGTCACTATTTCACTATTATATCTTATATTATATATATTTCTTATCTTATATTATATCTATTTTATATTTCACTATTATTTCTTATATTATATATAGTTTATAATATATCACTATTATATATTATATTATATATATTTCTTAGCTAATATTATATTATAATATTTCACTATCTTATAGGGGAGAGTTGCCGATATTGGACCGGCGCCTTAATTGGACCACCCTCGTATTTCCCGCCTTAGTAGTAGCACACACAGCCTCTATGAATATGATGTATTCTTAAGGTCAAAACAACGCGCCAATCGATTGTCAAGTCGATATATCGATCGACTCGACAAATAAATCGATTTTACGAAATTTATCTACTTTTACAAGGTTTCCCCTCCTTGTTTGTAAGACATCATGATCGAAACGGCAAGTTTTATTATAAAAACTACAATACTATATTGTAAAGTGATCACATGGGCACATAATAAATGCTCACTCATTTATTTTAACTGATGGTGGGTGTTTGTTTTACATATTTATGTCTAAAAGAAGCGAGTTGCCTCTATTGAACCGCTAGGAGGTTCCTTGATTGGACCGCTACATAACCCCACTTTGATGTAGTAGTAGTAATTCTTATTAGATTTTTTGCTATTTTTTAAGTGGAAATATATACTTATTACATTCAATTAATGAATTATCCTAAAATCTTCCACTTTACAGTTAGCAACGGTCAAATTACATAATGAACGAAATGAATTATTCCAAATGCTACATACTTTGATTAAGGCTTACTAAGACGAAATAATGTTCACTAAGTGTTTTCTGTTAATTAATAATGCATTAGGTATACAATTGAGCAAATAATAAAATATTATTAACAAATGTTTTCCTTGCAATTTTCAAAAAAATTGTATTCATATAATGATGATCCAAATAAGGCACCCACTGGTCCAATTTAGGAAACCGGTTTCCTAAATTGGTACAAATTTACACTTTTTTATTTTATTTTTTTCTGAATAAGTATGTCAGATAAATCTAGTGGAGCGGTCGCTCCACGCCAGCCAAGTCGTACGGCGCGCACACTCTCATATAAAGGCTGGAGCAAACCCACTTTTACTGTAAGCATCAAAGTGGCATTTTCGGCCTACTGGATCATAAAATTGGAAAATCTCACATTGTTGCGAAATATCTTAATTTCGAGCTATGGCCCACCCCACCACATATACCAAATTTGGGAACAATAGGTTACGCCCTTTGCGAGCTATAGGGCAGTGAAAACAGTGTTTTAGGGCGGTTTTCATAATAATAATCTCAGTAGTAGAAGTAGTAGGGTGGAGCTAAAATCTGGTAAACAGGTAACAGCCTAAACGGCTGAACCGATTGATTTCAAATTTTTACCACGTGTGCACTTTTGGCGTCTGATTTGCCCTCGCCCCCTTGACTTTTTTTGTGCCGCCATTTTGAAACCGGAAGTGACGTCATATCTCCTTAACGGCTGGATTGATTAGAACGAAATTTACGCCAAACGATTCAGTCGGTCAACTATATAGGTTATCATTAACAAAAGACTAAAAATTATGTTAACGAAACCGGAAATGACGTCATAAAATTTGAAATACTTCGATTAGTATTTCGGCAACAAAGGTTGATCCGATTATTTTGATATTTATGTATCGTATGTACTTCTGATATCTCATTTGACTTGTTATAAAACCAACTGGAAGCCGCCATTTTGAAACCGGAAGTGACATCATATCTCAAAAACGGCTAAACAGATTTGAACGAAACCAGCGCTAAACGATTTAGACGGTTACCTTTATGTTATATCATCAGTTATATTTGCAGTTTCCTATACCAAAACCGGAAATGACGTCACACATTTTAAAAAACTCACAAATTTACATTTTGATACAATAAATACTATTTGAGACAGCTTATAATAAGATGTAATCATGTTTAAATTAAAATTCAAAGAGTCAGAGATTTCAGCCGCCATTTTGAAACCGGAAGTATCGTCGTATCTCGAAAACTGGTAGTCTGATCGGTACGAATCTAGTGCTCAACGATTCGGAAGGACATCTCTATTCTCTATGGAATAGGAACAGTCAAACTAGAATTTTCCTGTTTATGAGCCCGGAAATGACGTCATTCAAATTTTAAAAAATAATAATCCCCATTCTATACAATGTATACATATTCAGAAAGCTTAAAATATTACACATTAATTGTAGATATAAATTCTATGTAGCAGTGCATTAAGTTCAGCAGCCATATTGACAACCGAAGTGTTGCCACATCTCGGAACTGGGTTGACCGATTGGAATGATAACTTTGCTATTCTTCATAAAAGACCATTTAAGCAAATATATAGCAGATTTTTTATAAGTAGTAACCAAATTGTAAATTGTGATTTTTTTTACATGACTTAAAAATTGTTCATTCGATTTGTGTCACAAATTTTAAGAATAAACTAAAAAAAGGAGTGATATCCCCATAAAAAACACTCCGTGTAAAAATACCAGCCAAGTCTCTTCAACTAAAAAAAAATATATGCAATCTAAAAATTCTGCACTGAAAAGTAGTGATATCAAAAAATGAGCCAAGTCAAAACTTTATTTGAAAATCAAAAAATACTTGGCGCATCGTTTTTTTAGGGCATTATAGGTATACTATATATGTATATTTGATGTATATTTTATATCTGGCCTATACTTCTAAGCTATTTATATACACGATGCGCCAAGTATTTTTTGATTTTCAAATAAAGTTTTGACTTGGCTCATTTTTTGATATCACTACTTTTCAGTGCAGAATTTTTAGATTTCATATATTTTTTTTTTAGTTGAAGAGACTTGGCTGGTATTTTTACACGGAGTGTTTTTTATGGGGATAAACAATACTAGGCGCAATATTCGTCCAATATATCAGTATATATGCTGAATTATTTTGAACTCATTATCTCATAACCTCTCCTCAAAAAT